>JAUEPR010000192.1:0-64887 GCA_030435655.1 Armillaria novae-zelandiae
GGCCCGTTCTGGAAAGCATTACCTTAGCAAGCAGAGAATTAAATCAATGTTGCCAATGCTTACCTCTCATCAACGAGATGGTCAGGATCGAGTGTATAATTTGTTATAGAATTTTTGTGTAAGGTGACGACGGCTCGCAACCTGAACATGGTCTGAGCCATGCTGGTCATGGTGGCTCTGCAGCCATCGAGATGATGATTACACTTTCGGACAATGACCCGAATCCCAGTCCAAGTGTCATTATCAGCGGCGTTGCTATTCTCGTTTTGAACCCTGTTGAGTTTATGAACGGTGTTCTTGCCACATGAAAAATCCTGAGTTACAAGTGGTGAGTGAGTGTTACCATTGAAGTCAAAACTGCTTACCTCAAAGTCACCATTGTCGCCCATAGTGAGTAGCACGACGTGGAAGTCTGAACAGCTTTGAATAAAACCCTCCTTGAGTCCATTGATTCCACGAACGTAGTCGCCTACGCAGAAGAGCTTGACAACTTGATAGAAAGGGAAGCGATGCAAGCCCTTGCTGGCATCCAGGAGGACTTCGACATGATGGGAGGCGACTACAACAATCTTTCCTTGGCGGCGGTCATGATCGCCACTTTGAGATAGGACTTCTACCTCCTCCTCCTCCTCAAAGAGCCATTCACACGGGCATGGTGCCTTGGTCTGGGCAGCAAGGATGAGCGGGTGGAGACTTTGGTGAAACAGATCCAGAATTCGGAGGGATATTGTTGTGGCGACACTCGAGGACGAGTAAACCTTTATCGACGCACGCCTTCTCATTGAAACACAGTTTGGTAATGGCCAGACAGTGGGTGTTCATCCCTAAGACGTATGGATTGCCGCCAGGACCCAAAAGGTTATGTTTAGTATGTCGCTGCGTTTTCTTGGATACGTGAATGAACTCCAGATCAACAAACCGCGGCACGACTAGGACATCTAATCCCCATTCAAAGATTCCTCGTATACATCCCATGTCGCCGTGGTAAGGGCCCATCTTGACAACAATCCAATCTCCCTCCTCGAGTGACTTGCTTTGCAACATTTTGAGGGTATCAGCTTGCTCGTCCAGAGGAACTTCCTGGAAGATGGCTCTTCCCCCGGAGGTAATGATGGATGAACATGATACGAGAAGGGTATAAATGGAGGTGTGAAGTGACTGCACCACTAGATAAACCCAGTTGCGAATCCTGGGAAGGGCAAAGATGTGACTGATGGTTTTGCCACAAACGTGCTGTCTGCAAGTCAGAACATTGACGAGGTGCTCTTGTGAACTGCGCTAGATAGAGTGAAAAAGAGAATGAAGTCATCTGTAACACATACTTACCTTACACCATACGTGCCACAATGATGTTTTGTAGGATGTTTTGTTCGTATTGTGTGAGTCTTCATCGTGATTCCCTTCCGTATGTTCTATATGGCGCCGTTTGCGCACATGCTCCGTCAACTCTTTCACGTATTGGTCGACATCCTCGGTCTCTTCGTCACCTGTGGCCACTGGATGGAGATGTACTCCACCGGAATGCGTTGCACTCGTGTTATCATCTAGAAAGTCTTGGGTGTAGAGTTAGAAAAGGTGGCATGAAAGAAGTCATTGTACTTTACCATCGTCATCCTCGGCTCCCTGCTGTCCTTTGCTATCCTCATCTAAATCGTCGACTTCTGCTTCCAAGTCAAAGAATTGTCAGTACCGCTGGCAAAGTGGTTAGCTGAAGTCAGGACATAATTGAAAAGACATCAGCCGATGTACCAGGGATATATCGGAATTCATAGATGATTGACTGAAAGTGTCGACATTTGATTAATTGCGTAGTGCAACAACTTTACACGGTCAGTAGTATATGGAAGTTGCGAGCAAAAAGGAAAAGCGTGGGAAAGCGTCGGAGAGCCCAATTTGGACAGCAGAAAAATGCATCATCCACTAAGTCCGAGGACACCCTGACTAATGAGAATTTAGTCAAGGTGTAATTCTTATTAGTCAGGGTGTCCTCGGACTTAGCGGACGATGCATTTTTCTGCTGTCCAAATTGGGCTCTCTGACACTTTCCCACGCTTTCCTCTTTTGCTCTGAACAACCACCAGCAATGATGTAGGACCAATATCGAGCCAGTGTTGGCTCACTCAATGCTTATGTTGTCTTGGTGCGTCATTCAAGTTGTTCTCATGCCATCTCTCTTGTTAATATCTCAAACATGCCAGACAATAGCATTGGTCTAAGCACAATCCTTCATATAATATGTCTGAGACGCTGCTCCGCCCTTCTCAAATCATCATTGTCATGCCCCTTCTAACAGTTGCCCACCCCTGCGGTGATCTCGTACGTCGTATCTCGCCAGATGAAACCAGGAAGCAACAGAAACTTCGCGACCTATGTGCCTATCTACCTCACATGAAGCAATGACAGTACAACAGACTTTTCGAGTGCCAATACGAGGATGCCGGCAATTATCATGTCGATGTTATCCACAATAGACCTGACCATGCCCGGAGCAATCGCGCTTTTGGGGATGAACATGTGATAGTAAGTAATCCCCTTCCCCTCCACGGTTCAATGTTGATTCGATCTCTTCAGTGCAAACGACGTGATCCGCAAAGTGCCGTACCTATCTGTCGTTCTCACAAAGTTCGAGAATCTTTGCCTCTTGAAACGGCTACGCTTTTCAAGAATATTATACGACTTTGGGAGCGAGAACAGGAAATGCGCCAAAAGCATTTGGTCCTCGCCAGACGGGTAGTCAGCTTGGAAACCCTTGTCAAGACGCTGACCACGAACCAGCCAGGTGTGTTGTTTCCAACTGATCCCTTGCGGCAATCTGATTTCCCATTTTCTTGCAGCAGACACTGAAGAAGACCTAGATGGATCTCACACCCCTGGCCCAGAAGTCCAAGGAGGTAGCAATTTTGAAGACGAGGACAATGATGTGAGAGAAGAGTTGACCGACAACTTGCCAGGTATGTGATGTGCCCTATTCATCTTCAAAGAAATAGACTGATTTGTTGTGAGTAGCAGAGGCTCCGGATGCTACCAGCGATGCTCGAGTTCAAGCAGATTCAGTCGACATCACAAACAGTGACAATGATGTTCCGGAAGCAGCACCTGCTGCCACCGGGGAGGGTGCGATGCTTAGTGATAATTGGCGTGCTCAGAGCTACGAGCCAGAGGCAAAAGTGTCTGGTTCGTTATTGGTGTGCTTCGTCTGTTGCCGATCTTGCTCACTTAGCCGGGTCTAGTCGTTACAACTTCTTCCCCCCTTAGTCACAGACAGTCGGTCTCATACTCTTTGGCTGGAGTGTCGACTCGCAAACCCGCACCAGATATCGTTATATCTGACGACAAAGTGGAGGATCCGCCCAAGTTATCGATTCAGACGCAACCTCTTGTCAAGCCCACCCGGAATCGCATATCTGTTATCTCACCGCCACCGCATAGGGAAGTTATTGTCATCTCTGACGACAGCGAGGATGAGGACGAGGTGCCGCTACATCGGAAATGTCGCTTTGTTTCAGCTGGACCGTCCGCTAGGAAACGTATGCGCGAAAACTGAATTCTTAGTGTATATATTACCCTTAAGATCATGATTTAACGATAGTCTCTTCTACTTATGCCTTGTATTTCTCGCCGTACCTAGAAGTTCTTTTTATTGTATGTAAATTGAATATCTGAGTTCCTATCCTTATCAGGGTAAACCGACGCTCCGCTCCCATCCCGGATGTCGTGTCACCAACAAGCCTAGTGAAACAGTGAACCGTTGTCCCGGTAACCTGGCGTGGTTCGGAAATAAGGTGTGTTGTATTGTTAGCTGATGATTGCCGGGGCTAATACGCATTGGGATTAGGAGATAATTTGTTCAGGCAGAAAGGCTTAAGCATCGAGTTTCATGTCTCGAGGATCGCAAGACCTTGAAACGATCAAGTAAGTGGTTAAGTACCTTGAGCGGGACCAGTTGATGAACAATAAGCAATGGGCCCTCCTAAGCCCTTTGTCTTGCTTGTTAACGGCAATTTGAGGCACTTGAGTGATGATCAAAACGGCGGTGAGTGTTTCAACACTGATCAGAGTGAATGTGTGACTAACACTCCAGCAGACAATTGGAATAACCCAAACCCTTTGTATCGGCTGTTAACGGCAATTTGAGGTACTTGAGAGATGGTCCAAATGGCGGTGCATGAGGTATAAAGCAGGATGCCCCAAGTATAGTTTTCCAACCAACCTCGCTGTACTTCATCCCACTCACGCAATCCTTTATCAAGAATGACAACCGCCACTTCTCGTGATGACGAATGGGACCCTCGGTTTACAACAGTCAAAATAACCAAAGGACAGGCTGAGCTTCTCAGAAGCAAGTTTCCCCAGTATGAAGCTGAATATCGCCAACTCAATCCTTCTCTTTGCATGTGGAAGGAAATGAGTTCAGCAGCCCGTCACACGCTGCGTTCGTTGTCGGAAAGGCTGGTGGATGAGTGCATGGAACACGAACGCTTCGGTGGCGGACTAAAGCTTGAACGCTCTACTTCGCAAAAGGATTGGCAGGTGAGAATAGATCCCATTGAACGGAGGTGTTGTTACGATTTATTTACTTTTCACCCTCAGAACCTTCACATTGGCACTGTATGCATCGCATGGACAACGGTCGCATCAACTTCTATAAATCTTCACCATCACCGTTGTCAATAGCTATTATTAGGACTACCATTTAGTATATAAGTAGCACGCTCTCAGTTGTAATGCTCAGCTTCGAGCTAAAGTTTATACAACCTCATTCTTCTCTCGATTCACTCGCAACGATCTGACTGTTGCACTAGTTCCTGATCACAACCAGACAATACTGAGACTCTGTTGGACTCGGGTATTACCCGGCATAGCCTAGCAGTTTACTCTAGTTTGGTTTACTCAGGGCTAGTCCTAACAATTAGCTCGAAGCTTCCCTATATTCCCTTGAGTGCTAGCCACCATCGGAACCCATGAGCATCACCCCAGACATCACGACACTCGACCAAAACATCCTAATCGTCACACTAGTATCATCTAGCGTCGTCTTTGGAGTCTCTATTGTCGTCCTAGTCTACTTCGGCAACAACCTGCAGGCCTGGTGCATTCGCACTTGGCCAGCGCCTCAGCCAGCCCAACAACCCATTCCCTTACAACCCATCCCCTTCCACCCTAATCCAATCCATAATGTTCCCCTCGGACCCCTCCCCCCCCCATGGGTCCAGCCGACGACAGAGAATACAAGGCTTCCTGAGACTGCCAACCTCCCGACGGAGGACAATTCCAGGAACCCTGACAGAGGAACCAATGAGTCCGAGCCTGAGAGCCCCATCGCTGGACCTTCCAGGGCTCGGAACCCCCTTCGCCCAAGACCTAGAACTCCCAGAATCGAGGAGGACCTCACCAGCCAGGACCCATCCAACTCTAGTCGAGAGACCGTCCTCAGACAGAGCCCCCCCCACGACACAGACATCAACACAGAACCCCCGCCGCGGAGTCTACGGGTTACGAACCCCGATCCTCGAGGAAGATTCCCCCCCAAACCTCCATCTGAATCTTCCTCCTCAGACCCGGAGACCATCTCTATTCACAAGACCCCGAGAGCGGGCCCCTCCCTACCCGTACCAAGCCCGACTCCAGGAGAGTACGTGGAGGTCGAGGGAAGATTCGTCATTTGGCCAGTCCTTCATGACACCCCGGGTGACGAGCAGCGGGCCCGCGAGCTCAGGAATGAGCGCCTATCAGTCGCTCGAGTCGGAAGGCCCCAGCCGTCAAGGCAGTCCTGGGAGACCAGACGACAGTACAACACAAGGCAACGAGCCCTCAGCAGGCACGAAGACCCTCTTCCCTGAAGAATGGAGGAGATCCTCGCAAGAAGCGAGCTCAATGAGAGCCCCTTCTATCCAAACGGACCAGACAGGGTCTGGCCGGACCTCACCAACCACCAGCGACGCCTCCTCAGAGAGCATCGAGCAGAGGCATGGGACCTCAGACAAAGAGACTACCTCCGACGAGGAGGAGAAGACCTGGGCTCGGTGGAGCTCTACAGAGGAACTCGAGGCTATGAACTCACCCCGTCTCAATGAGAGAGAGAATGAGTATATGGACCTTGACCCGGAAGAAGAATACGAGAAGGAACTTTATGAGAAAGAACTGAGGGAGAGCTCGAGGCACTCTTCGAGGAGTTGGGAGCCCTACAAGAAACCTGGGAAAGGGTTAACCACGACCTTACCTACGATGAGTGGATCGGAGAGGAGCAGATACGATGGGATGAACCTGTCCCGAGGTTTTTCACCCAGGAATCAGCCATGGGGGCCTAGGCCTCTACCTGATTCTCCTCCCCCCCGAACCAGGAGGCAAGAATATTATCCCTGGCCAACCAGAAGCCGACTAATCACCGGATCGGGAGAAGCCAGCGGATCAAAAAAGGAATACACAGAGGAAGGAAAACTCCTCTCCCCAGAAGAAGTTAGAATCAGAAGAGAAGCGGTCATGCGGGAAAGGGGTGATATGGAAGAATTAATCCGGAAGGAACAAGAGAAAATCCGACAGCTAACCGAATACTGGGACCTCGACCCAGTAGAAGGGAAAGGTAAGGAACCGGCTGAACCAGCCCCCCCGATTCCCCCTAGACCCCACAGGGGAAGAAGACCCCCAGATCCTCCTCCCCCAGGACCTCCCTCTATCGGACACAACCGAGACCGATTCTCGGTTCCAAGGCGACCCCTGAAATACACAAGACCACCCGATGACCATTGGCCAACGGGCCCTGCCAACAACGACGACCTATTCCCCTCCGTCAAACCCACCCTACTACGCACCCCTCTTCCCTTTGAAGGGAAGCACAATGACATAATTCGATTCTTTGGGGACTGCGTCGCATATTTCGAGGTACACGACTCTTACTTCCACTCTACCTTGAAAGTCCCATTCACAGCCTCCTATTTCGAAGGAGTGGCGGCCAGATGGTGGACCACCAAGTGAATGGAATACTACAGCGAGCGACTGGAAAGGTTCCGCTACCCCAACTGGCCGGACTTCATGCACCTTGTCCAGGAACAATTCATGGACGCCACAGCAAAGGAACAACACAAAAAGAAGATGATGGACCTAAGGATGGGAAACGGATCGGCCGTAGTATACTTCCAGAAATTGGAGGGGGAAGCCCAACTAGCAGATAGAATCAATGACACTGGAGAAAGGGGAGCAATGGTCAGGGCACTCTGACAAGGAGTACCCAAAGACTACATCAGATTCATCACGGACATGGGAATGAACATCCCAACCCAATACGCAGAATGGAAGGCCCGCATAACGACTATGCATGAACAACGGTCCGTCGCCCTCGCCTACAACTGAACCAACTATGGAAGTCGACACCCTGACAATCGCCCAAATAACAACACCAGCAGCAGGCAAAAAGCTGCTGGCGCAACAAGTGGGTTGGGGGATAAGAAGACCGCCACTGGGACAACATATGGAGGAACGGGAAAACCCATGGACATAGATCGGATGCGAGCCGAGGGAAGATGTTTCAATTGCAACCAGAAAGGACACCTATCAAGGGACTGCAAGGAACCGAGGAAGGAAAGAAAGAAGTGGAACTCGCAGGAGCTGCGAGCATTACTCGCCACTGCCGAGAAAGAGGAGAAACAAAGCGAGAAGAAGATGCCCTCGACCACAAAGATAGAGGAAGTAAAAGACGGGGCCGACAAGTGAGCGATTCCACTTGCTCGGCCGGACTTATTAAAACCCAGGGTGTGTGCTCGTCCCCGACTGGTCGGACTTATTGTACTTCTGTAGTTACCACATGTTTACCTACGCATTCGAATATACCTGCTTCGACACCTTCCAGAATGACCACACCAAAAGAATCGCACAACCGCTATGCTCCGCTTGCGGAGCTAGAAAAAGATATAAAAACACCTTCTGAACACTCCACTTCCCCACCCCCCTGGACCGACCTCCTCCCCCTAGGCTCCTCTGACCATTCGAGAGCACCAACGATCCCCTGTGTGTCCGCTCAATGTGCAGGAACGCATCCAGCTGCGTCGAGACTGAACAACATTCAATCACCGGATGCAAAGGGAACAACCATTAGGGAAGCCATCTTGTCAGAGGAGGGATCCGACAAAAGAATGGACGACAATGAACACCGGGAAGAAGAGCGGCGAAGACTCAAGACAGCAAGACCCGACAACCGGGATCGTAGGGAAGGGCCCCCCCAAGATCATCACCCGGTGTCTGAAATCACAAGCGCCCGCGAGAAGGGCCGAACAGGGGCCTGCACGCCCCAACAGCCGCGCACCACCCTCGTTGAAGTACCCGATGAGGATGACGACACGGCCTATCGGATATGGAAGGAGAAGCAATGGCAGGAAGAAGAGAGAGAGAGGCGAGAACCCCCTATCACCCCTGCTAAAGATCAGGTACGCATCCCTCCCCCGGGGCACACCTGGTTCAGACCCTTTGAGGTCGACTGGACCCTCCAGGCGATTCGGGAAGTGCATACTGAGTCCAAAGCCCGAGCTGCCCTTTCACTCTGGGTTCATCGGGATCGGGTCGGCGAGATCATAGCCGACCTAATCGATGAGCTCAAGGTAGGAGGGGAGGTCACGAGAGAACGACTTTATGAATTACGAGAACCTATCCGATATATCCGCCGAACAGAGGGGACGTCGTCATGAGCCTTGATTCTTCCGGTAATCATTGAGACCCTTGCCGACAGGTGAACCCTGGAGGTCAATGGGCTCGTCGACAGCGGCTGCACCGGGAGCTCCATCAACCGAGCTTACGTAGAAAAGCATCAACTACCAACTTCGAAGCTGATGGTACCTGTCCCAGTCTACAACACAGATGGTTCCCGGAACAAGGCAGGGGATGTCACTGAATTCGTAGAACTAAGGATGACAATCGGTGGCCATAGTGAGCGGATTGACCTTGCCGTCACGGACCTGGGAAAAAATGACCTTTTCCTTGGCCACGACTGGCTCAAACGACACAATCCAGTAGTTAACTGGAAATCGGGAAAAATTATGTTCGCCCACTGTCAATGCCACAAGAATCCCTTTCCTTTGCCCGATGCCGATCCTGAAGACAGATGGGACGAAGAACTAGAGGAAGGAGAAACCATCCTTGCGATCAACTTCGAGCAAGCCCTTGAAATTTGGGCTTTACATCACGCCAACGAATTCGCCGCGCAAGCAAATGCCGGAAAGGAAAGGAAGTCATTTGAAGAAATGGTACCCCCAGCATACCGAGAATTCAAAGACCTCTTCTCCAAAGAGAACTTTGATGAACTCCCCGAATGAAAGCCATGGGACCATGCGATAGAACTGACCCCCAATGCACAATCAACCTTAGACTGCAAGGTCTATCCCCTCAACCGCCACGAACAGGAAGAGCTTGACAGATTCTTAGATGAGAACCTCGCCTCAGGATGCATCCGACAGTCGAAGTCGCCCTTCGCCTCCCCCTTCTTCTTTGTCAAAAAGAAAGATGGCTCCTTACGACCTGTCCAAGACTATCAAAAACTCAACAAAATGACAATAAAGAACAGATATCCACTCCCTCTAATCTCGGAACTAATGGATAAGCTCAAGGGCGCCAAATACTTCACCAAGCTAGATGTTCAGGTGGGGATATAATAATGTACTGAATCAAACAGGGAGACGAACAGAAGGCAGCCTTCAGAATGAACCGGGGTACTCTTTGAACCAACTGTAATGTTCTTCGGACTCACGAACTCGCCAGCCACCTTTCAATGGATGATGAACGACATCTTCAAGGACCTGATCGCTGAAGGAAAAGTCACCATTTACCTTGACGACATCCTCATCTTCACGAAGGATTCACCAGGAACATAGGGCGATCGTCAAGAGAGTGCTTCAAAAGCTAAGGGAACACAAGCTGTTCCTTAAAGCCGAGAAGTGCGAATTCGAAACACTAGAAACAGAGTACCTCGGGGTAATAATCAGCGAAAGGGGCAATCAAGATGGACCCAGTAAAGGTCAAGGGCATCACAGAGTGGCCGACACCAACAAAAAAGAAGGAGCTACAGTCATTTCTGGGCTTCACCAACTTTTACCGACGCTTTATCAAAAATTATTCCAAAATTGTCTGCACCCTATGACTCAACTCACTGGGAATGCACCCTGGACATGGGGAGCCGCCCAGAATCAGGTGTTTCAACAGCTAAAGAAACAGATGGCGGAAGACGTAGTCCTGGCAATGCCGACTGGAGACGGGAAAGTTCAGGGTAGAAGCTGACTCAAGCGAAGGAGCAATTCGGTGCTGTCCTCAGTCAACAACAGGACGGGAAGTGGAGGACCGATTGCGTTCCTATCGAAGGCCCTTACCACTCATGGAAAGGAACTATGAAAATCTATGACAAGGAACTCCTAGCTATCATGCTCTCCCTGTCGGAATGGTGCCACTACCTTATGGGAGCCTGCCGACACCTTCGAAATCTGGATGGATCACCAGAACCTACAATACTTTAGGAAGCCCCAAAAGCTCAACCGCCTGACAAGCCTGATGGGTAACAGGAGCTCGCAGAGTATCATTTCACCCTCCTCCATAAGGCTGGCACCGCTAATAGGAAAGCCGACCTACTAAGTCGACGAGATGACCACAACCAAGGCAAACAGGACAACGAAGACATAATTGTCCTAAAACCCGAACATTTCCGGGCAATAATCATGCCCACTGACGAAGAAACCCACGCCAAGATCAAGGATGCCACCAGAGACCACGGAAAATGGGATCAAGGCATTGCGGGGTCCCTCAACCATGAAAGGGGAGTGACCGAGGCAAACAGACTCCTCTATTATGATGGACGGATATACGTTCCAAAGGAACACATGCTCCACGGAGAAATTATATCCCGCTCCCATGATCACATTACCGCTGGCCACCCAGGAATCGCCAAAACCAAGGAACTCGTTCAACGAGAATTCTGGTGGCCAAAACTCCACAAAGACATTGAGGCTTACATTAAAGCATGTGAAACGTGCCAACGAACTAAGACAAGCACACAAGCAAAAGCAGCCCCCCTTCACCCTAATGAAATTCCTTCCGAGCCCTGGACTCACATCTCGGTAGATATGATCACCGGTCTTCCCGAATCAAATGGATTCGACGCCATCCTAATGATCATCGACCGTTTCTCAAAAGAGATGGTCCCAATAGCCTGCAACATGGAACTGACTTCGGAAGGATACGCCAAAATACTGCGAGATCACATATACGCCCGCTATGGAATGCCCAGCGTAGTAATCTCCGATCAAGGTCCCCAATTTGTCTCAAACTTCATGAAAGACCTCTATAAACTACTCGACATAACCCCAAACGCATCCACAGTGTTCCACCCACAAACCGACGGACAAACAGAGAGGGCCAACCAAGAAATCGAAAAATACCTCCGCATATTCGTCAATCACCTACAAAACGACTGGAGCGAATGGTTAGCAATTGGCGCCTTCGTCCATAATAACCGTATCCACTCCACTACCGGTAAAAGCCCGTTCATGGTCAATTACGGCCGAAATCCTAGGATCGTCCCTGACTCTCATAGAGCCAACCCCTTTACCAATCCCACCACCCAGTCCTTCTCCGACAAGATGAAAAACATCCATGCCAAGGCAAAAGCCTCACTCGAAGAAGCGGCAGATAAGATGAAAGCACAGTACAACAAGAGGAAGCGACCCACAATCAATTACAAGATCGGAGACCGAGTATGGCTCGATAGTTCCCATCTAAGTCTTCCCCATCCCAAAAAGAAACTCAACGACAAGCAAGTAGGCCCCTTCCTTATTCTTAACAAATACGGTGCCTCCGCCTATAAATTGAAACTCCCACCTCATTGGAAAATCCATCCCACCTTCAACGAAAAACTCCTCTCACCATACACTCCACCCGCATTCCCCAATCAGGAACAACCGCCACCACCTCCACCCGACTTAATTGAAGACGAGGAGGAATATGAAGTTGAAGAAGTCCTGGACCATCGCACCAGGAAAGTCAGAGGGAAAAGAGGAGAACTTCCAGTAGTCGTCACTGACTACTATGTCAAATGGAAAGGCTGGACCTGGGAACACAACAGTTGGGTACGAGAAAAAGACATGGAACACGCCAGGAAGTCAATCAAGGACTATGAAAAGAAGGCTAAACGCACCGGCCGACTCACTATAGCCTATGCGTACCGCAAGTCCTACGGGAACCATCAATTCGAAGTCAACACCTTCCCCACAATGATCCTAGACCACAAATATGACGATAATGGAAGCATCAGTTACAAGACTCAAGCTGGTGATGGAAGTCAACAATGGATCATCGATCCAGCCAGTCCATTACCCGAGGGCCCTGCTAACGAACGATGAAGATGGGAAAAACTCATCAAAACATACTGGGAAAACGTACACAGAAAAGACCAAGAAGAACCCGACTGGGAACCCTAATGGCAGTCGGGACGACTGCCTTAACGAGAGGGTAATGTTACGATTTATTTACTTTTCACCCTCAGAACCTTCACATTGGCACTGTATGCATCGCATGGACAACGGTCGCATCAACTTCTATAAATCTTCACCATCACCGTTGTCAATAGCTATTATTAGGACTACCATTTAGTATATAAGTAGCACGCTCTCAGTTGTAATGCTCAGCTTCGAGCTAAAGTTTATACAACCTCATTCTTCTCTCGATTCACTCGCAACGATCTGACTGTTGCACTAGTTCCTGATCACAACCAGACAATACTGAGACTCTGTTGGACTCGGGTATTACCCAGCATAGCCTAGCAGTTTACTCTAGTTTGGTTTACTCAGGGCTAGTCCTAACAGGTGTTATTGACTTCATATAACTTTAGAAATGTTTCAGAAACATGTTCAAGAACTTTGGAGACAATCTGAAGAACACCCACACGCAGGACTCGATAACTATCAGAACGGACTCGGGGACAGATGAAGGCATTCACAAGCTGGGCAAGATGCTGAAATTGTCGGGGACTATTACGGGACGACAATGGTTCGAACTATCAAAGAAAGAAGAGCTCAGGAAGGATGTCGAAGCGAAGAAATGGGAAGCAGAGTGGAAAGGCCACCCTTTCAATCCCACAGCCGAGTATCAGAACATTCTCAAACATCGCTGGGATGCGTTGTCACCTAAGGATATGAAGGGCTGGGACAACGGGGCCAAGGAAGTCAAGCAAGACGTTGATGCGTGAGTGTTGAGTTCCTGTTGGAATGGATGTTCTTAACATTTAGCACAGGAATCGGTTGGACCTTCCAACTTCGTTACCTGATTTCATAGATGCCCTCACCTCTGAGAGAGTGGCAGGACCAGCTCTTGCCCATATCTTTGTTGCATATCGGGACAATGAAGGATTGTCTAAAGTCATCTCGTATGTTTTTGGATGTTACAGGCCATGTAAATACTAACTACCAACGTGTGTGCAGGTACGGAAATACCCTGGAGGGGAAGTGGTTCTCTGATATGTGGACCCATCATGAGCAGGGAAAATCTGTCCAAGAACAGCATAGCTCGTGGTTGGATCGACTGGCCAAGCAAACACATCAACTTCTACCTGGTGAGTTGGCACTATCGAACATTCACCTGAACTGACCTGAACTGGTCCCAGTGACACACAAAGAACCTGACTGTGTGCCCGATAACGACACCATAGACAGCTCTCCTGCTGTTTCCCCGCCTGCACTTACCGACACTCCGGTCAGAGTCATCTCTCGGAGACCTAACAGTCTCACATCTGCGTCGCAGGAGAGTGGCAAAGCCCTTGCCGTCGAGGAACCGACTCCGTCATCTTCGTCAAAGGATCAGGTTCCGGTCTTTGTGCCACCCGCTCATAACTCACCCGATGCCACCATTCCAAACGACGACGAAGATTCTAGCCAGCCCGAGCAGATGCATTCTTCACCAGTTCTGGAGGCAAGACATGGCAACCAATCTCCCCCTTCGCAGTTGAATCTCATCGATGTGGCTGATGTGCCTAGCCCATTAACGGATAATAGCGAGTTGCAATCGGAGCTGCACACGCTACTCGCCAACGTTATGATGGAACCGGAAGCAGGTGACGAAGAAATGGCAAGTGACCATGAAGAAGTGGACAGTGACCTTGAGGAAGGAGGAAGGGACCACGAGGAAGGAGGAAGGGATAGGGGGCAGGATGAGGCGAAAGGGCATGGCAAGGGGACCAGAAAGACCCGGAAACGGAAGTCCAAAGCAAAACAGACAGCGGTCAAAGTCGGTAAGACTGTAGAATCAATGGGCGGCACCAGCTTGAGCACCGCAATGACGGTGACGAAGGGAAGAAATGGGAGACAAGGGGCAAAAGCTCAGGAGCGCAACAAGACTCCACCTCCGAAAGCAAAGTACGTGATTGCCCGCATTGACTGAATGATTGTATTAACTCATATGTTTAGGAACTGGAAGTGGCAATCACCAGGCACCCCCAAACCCCTCCTGGATCAGGCTCCTGATACAACCCTTCCCAGAACTAGACTTGGAAACAAACGCAAGACAGAAGACAGAGTGGTTGCCGTGGCTGCTCCATCGAGAAAAAAAGCACGCCGGTCTTGAGTAGTGGCCAGAAATATTTATATACATTGAGTAGCGCATCACTAATGGAGAACAGGGAACTACGTATAGGAATTAGGACATTTTGTGAACTACGTATTGTATCAGTGTACAGAGGGAACTCGAGTCTGGACTGGTCCTCTGACCGTGATCTCAGCTGAAGAACTATGCCAACACTATCCTCGTACGTCTATTGAGTGGTCGTCTTCACGTATTCACTGATCCTTTCATTTCCGTATCTCCGATCTTTCTAACGAGTACAGCGAAATATTTATAGTTTATGCCATTATATTGTTGCAGTCACCATTTCGCCTCACATTACCTCACAAAAGGGTAATATTTGTACTTCGAACCAGACGTAGGTTACCCAAGAGGTTCATAATCATGTCTCCCATTTCATACACCGCGTTCTGAAAATTTTCCCTTGCTTGTGGCGTGTCCTTATCCAACGACTGTAATTTCTCAGTTGGTTAAAAATCGGAAATTTCTTACAGGGCTTTGACATAGGTATGACACCAATACATCATTTGGTGCTCTGGTTTGTTGACACAAATTTACAGCATCCTATGTGCTAGAGACCATGGAATTCAAAGGGGGAAAAAATGCTTTCTACAATATGGAATGCCCGGTGCGTAAAGCATTTCCTTGAGGTGAAACAATTCTATATATATTCATGATACTGACTACACATGCTTAGCTTTAATCCCTGGTAAAACTCCTGGCTGCACATTGGAAACTATGTCATTGGACCTCCTCTGCGATAGCCCCCACAAAAAAAGAAAAAAAAGAAAAAAAAGGGGTTTCTGTTGAGGTGCCAGGATGCCGGGATGCCGAGATGCCGACTCGGAACAGTCCAATGTGGCGGTGTATGGTCCGTGCACTCGGAATCCCGGGACGACAAACCGACTTAGTCACTTGCCACAATGCCAACTCGGAATATTCCGATGTGGCAGTGCATAGGTGGTCCGTGCGAGATGCTGAGTGCCGTCTCGGAATCCCGGGACGACCAAGCGACCTTGTGACTTGCCGCGATGCCAACTCGGAATATTCCAATGTGGCAGTGCGTTGATGGTCTGTGCGAGGTGCCGCAATGCCGACGTGCCGCAACGCCGATGTCCTGCTTCAATCACAAGTCGCGTCAATTTAGCAGGACGCACCATGGGAGTGCGCGCCGGACATACATGAACATTTGGCACAATTTCCGGTGACGATAAAGCTGGAGATATATGGTATGTTGTGCTCGAAATATCGGGTATGTACAATTTTTTGGTATCAAGATAGTGTTGACTTCAATTGTTGCTCATCATTCCTGTCCTCAGATCTACTTGAGCTCTTCTTCCAATACAGTGGCGAGCTCAGAGCGCATGAAGCCTGCCATTCCGATGTCTTGAAGGGGCGTATACTCGTCATAAACGGGAGCGGGTTCGACAAGATCGACGGCGTCTACACACGAACATTAGTAAAGAAGATTGCAAGAAATCGTTTGAGACGTACGGATGTCGTCGTTGACTAGCGTATGCACGGCAGAGTACGGAGGAGGAGGATTAGTCGCAATGTATGGCGGTGGGGAAATATTCGACATCGGCGCCGCGTTATTGACTGGCCATAGGAAGGTTGAAAAGCTATGGGTTAGTAGAGGAACAACTTTCAGACGCTAACTGACGCACCGGCACTCCCAAACGACTGATCAACGATCCTCCGCACCCTTCGAACGGTCCTACTAACGAGTGACGACGATGCCGAATGAAAATCAGCAGTCTTAATGCAACAACGGGCTCCCTACCATAGTTGGACGGTGAAACGACGAAAAAAAGACATCTACAGGTATGCAGATTAGTTAATACTTTCAAACATGATATTCAGACTGACCTTGGAACATTTTTGAGGTGTATGGATTGAGAGAGAGAGAAAAGTTATGCACTGTGGGAGTTTAGGTCACATGACTGGGATGCTTGGACCGGAGTCACGTGATCGGCTATTGGACTTATTGTTCCAATACATATGTGCCGCTTTGTCCTTTGAACACAAGAGTATTTATTGTCTTTTTTCGTAACTGACACCTTAAATACTTGACTGCTGTCGTCACCATACCTTTTCTCCTTTCCCCCCCCTTGCACCCTGCGTCAATATCTTCACATTTGTACCGAACAGTTTTGCTACAGTTGTGAGCGAGAGGCCACACTCTTTCTGCCGCGACGTCAGTGATGGTCGTCCATGCCACCCAACGATACTCAGAATGGCTTTCGAATTGTGGGAAGTCTAAGTGATGCGACTCAAGTATTTGTGATTGAATAGAACCTTTTGCACTTAAGTGGGAACACTTCAGTGAATATACTCGCTGTTAATTTGAAGTAGTCTTAAAACAATCGTACGTATGTGTATAGTACTTGTTCTTACATACTTGAGCAGGAATACTTGAGCGATACCCACTCAAGTATTCCAGTGGTCGAGACCTATAATACTCAAATAAAGTTCATATTGTTATTGGAGGACGAGAGTTATTGGGCTAAACCAAGTTGATATTTGAACTGAGGTATGTACTACTAAATGTACAGCTTATATACTAAGACGGAGTCTGACGGGTCGGGGTCTGGAATAGTGTAGGTATGGCTAGAGTGACGTGATCTGGAATGTTCTGTATCTAGAGGAGTCGAGTATTCTGTGGACTCCGATATAACACCTACTTGCTACCATGACAGGATCTAGGTGTGATAAATGAAATATGTGAAATAAGTAAATGAAATAGGGATATGAAATATGAGATAGAAACCGGGATTCGGAATCTGACAGATTCCGATGATTGACTTGGAGCTGGTGGAGTGGATGATGGATGAGGTCTGTGGAGTCCGCAGCATGATCATTACAGATCCATCATATAGATAAAGTGACAAAAAACACTTTAACTCCTCTACAGCTGGAGTTTTTTCTTTCTCCTCAGGCAAGAGATTATCACCAGTAAATGCAGATGCATGATAGAACAGCTCAACAGGTATAGCTGTATGATGAAAGAAAGCACAGATCTGCATAAAAACCTTAGTTGAAGGCCTAAGCTTATCAAAGCTAAGTTGAAAAGCACTAAAGACAGTTTTTTGATAACCATCAAGTGATCTCATCTTGTAATTGAGAAGCTGTTTGCATTTTTGTTTAAAGATAGAGAGATAGTTGCTAAGTGTACATGTTGCAGTTGATGCAATATAAGCACCTGCTGTGGCTACAGCAAGAGCTTGGCAGCCAAGTGTATCAACAATATCTGATGCAAGCTTTTGATTGACATTGTCCAAATTCATATGTGCATGTTTTAAAAGGAGATCTATAGCCTCACTTTGTTCAAGGTCTGAAAAATCAAGATGAAAACCAGGGGATGACATTTGGTGGACCTCAGTGAGACGGCTGATAATGATGACATTCCCATGATTACACTGTGGGATGTATTTTCCCAGGTCAATCTTTGGATCATCTGCATTGTCAAAAATTGCAAGCCAATCCTCATGTATTCTGCCCAAGAAATCCCTGACATCATTAACTGATTCACCAATGCCAGCAGCTTTTCCAAGCTTTTTGAAATCAGTGGCAAGTGTAAAATCTGAGGTAGCATCAAAAAACCAAATATATATGAATCTGTTATGGTCTCAATATCATATATTAACTAGCAATACAACAGTCTTACCTGTTTATATTTTCAAAAACAAATCTCAGCACCATCTGTGTCTTCCCAGTTCCACCCCTTGCCACAATAGTGACAACATGTTGCAGAGGAGAAAAGGCCCTATCAATGCTCTGATAGAGGCCATCTGCAGAGCACTGGTCTGCAGAATCAGGCAAATCAAATTGATAAGCTGGTGCTGAAGCAAAATGTGAAATGGCTCGGTTGGTGCTTGTCACAAGGATGGGATTATGAAAGGAGTAAGAAAGGTATTTGTCCAGCTGAGAAGCATCCACATTCTCAAGAATAAACATTTGGGGAAGATGAACACCATTGTCAGCTTTGATATTTGGAATTGTTCTGAATGCTTCAACTGAGCTTCCATCCAAGAAAATAGCATTAAATCTAGATTATATCAGCCAAAGTGATACCCTAAAACAAACTACTAACCTTGATGAGTGATCAAAGTTGTGAACAAAAGCTGAAAGTGCATTCCTAAATGTGAGTGTTTGAAACAGGGATAATCGAACGATTACAGTTCACCTTACACCTGATGGATCTGACACTGGCGAGGCGAGGCGAATATATCAGGGACTGTTCTGGGGTGGTAGCAAGGATTCGTGAGTGCACATAGAGAGGCATACATGATGTAGAGGGTCGAGTCCCTTGAAAGTCGGAAGGAACAGGCCAACATAGTGTACGAAAGCAGATAAAATTAGATGAGATGACCGTCAAAGAGCAAGTCAGGCCATGGCAACATCGGACTGGACCTGAAACATGCTGTGTGAACTCATCTCTTAACCTTTTCCGTCCATCTCGATTCTCTGCTTGACTCACTCTTCTGTTCACTTCAGAATACTCGGATTCGTCACTCGCTCAGCAGAGCGTGATAACATATCCTCAACTTCACAAATTTGGAATGACGGCCTTTGAGGGCAATATGCGTCAATCATAGGCCAACATCACACGTAGCTCAGTGAGCAATGCCCGCTAATTTATATGTTTGTTGATTCTTCTGATATCTTGGTTGCACTCATTTTATCCAGTGAAGAGGCGTCTGAGTACACAGAGCTAGAAATGCAACAGTGTCGAAGACACTGATCACACCCACACCCAACACTACACAAACACACTCAATTTCATGGGGGGATTCTAATGCGATGAAAGTAGCGAACCAAATCAACTGGCTTCTCAATATTTCTAAGGTATGCAGAGCAATAGCTCTCGTATAATATCCAGACTTCTCTAAGTCCAAAGGCTTTTCTCCAGAACAAGAGGTGCGACTTCCATCGCTGGGCCTCAAGGCAAGGGTGTATAACAAAACACAACTTCGTTAAATGTCTCTACAACTTTCTAGGAATCGTGCGGGACTCTAATAACCACTGCACCCTATCAATAACACCCTAAACACCACTTAATCAACTGCGCTCGAAACAGAAACCAATTCCTATCAAACAATCCACAAGAACCACAGGATTCTAACCTACGCGCTCGAGTTTCCTAACCGATCGTAGACCCACAGGATTTGAACCAATGCGATCCAGAGAATACACACAAACACAGAGAACCCCGTCCGACAAGCCAAAGGGTTTGAACCTTTGCCAACTTGCAGAAATAAACCAGAGCGAGCACTAACCAAGCCAAAGGGTTTGAACCTCTGCCACTTGTAATGCCTCACATCACACGAACCTCTCAATCTCAACACAGAGCTCAAGTCAAACAATCAATGCAACTTAAGTATGGAGTGCCCTGCAAGCCTTATCGGCCATGCTCACGACTCAAATCACTCAAATTAATATCAAAGATGTCTATATTCTCTTGTTTGAAGCTACAAACCACTCCCAGTGCTAGGGCGAGTAGCTATTGTCTCTTGCACTGTCACAATTGGGGTTCAACACCTCTGACTCATCACTAATGGACAAAGTGCAAGGCTCAAACAGCTCCAAAGGATCGCGTGCATATCAAATAAGCTTGTCACTATTACACGGGGGGGTTGAAAACCTATGTTACTCTACCTACAGTATCATATTTATACATTTCTACGTCCTACAAGTTGGTACAACTTAATACACTACTGTTGCAATGCTGGAACATCATCAATTGCAACGCACGCATGTTGTTATAGCATGCCCAAGGCTGGACACTCGGTCAGAGGTCTATCTCGAGACCAGATTCTGTTTCCTCATGGTTTAGACTCCACTTGCACTGCGCTCTATGCATTGGCATGTCACTCATTATTTCCTCGGATGATACCTGGAGTAACAGCCGGTCATATAGGCTGTAGCATAATTTATTCTTGAGTTTCTAGTTTTCTCTGGTAGGTGGGGGTTACCCACGGTAAGCCTAGGCACTGCGCTCTATTGCCAAATTGGGTTCCCTCGGAGTTCTCTATTCTTAGCCATCATTTCATACACGCACGCAACTCTTTGATCGATCTCTGCCCTGTGCGTCATAGATCAGTGTGTCATGTAGTTTTCCCAGTATTAGGTATGTTTTTCATTAATGCATTAGAGTGCGTATGCAGTCTGTTTCTAGTGCATTCAGTATCAAATGCTGAGCTCTTGTACTTAGTGTGACCGTATCCCATATCATTCTAAGTTAGAGCATGCATTCTACCAATCGTCACTCAAGACTGATACACGCATGTATTGTATCGCGCGCTGACATGCTCGCAATGTGTCTATGCATGTAATTTTGCGAAATGTATCAATACATGCATTGCATAATGGCTAGGTACTGAGATAACAAAAGATACAGATAGAGTGCAGTGCTATATGCATAGAGCGCAGTGTCAAACACACAGAGTGCAATGATATATGTATGGAGCACAATATAGAGTCGCGCACAGTACGGCCTTGGGTGACAATTGGTAGAGTGCATGCTCTAACTTAGAATGATACTAGTCGAGGTCACACTAAGTATGAGAGCTCAGCACTGGATACTGAATGCACTAAGATGCAGATCAGCCATGCACTCTAAGGAATTGATGAGAGACAGGCATGATACAAGGAGAACTACATTAATCTATGAAGTGCACCGTGCGCGTATAGAAACATAGAAGTAGAGCGCATGAAAAGATGCGTGCTGCCTGTGTAGATGGAAATAGACATGGAGCGCAGTGTCAAACCAATAGAGTGCAGTGAACAAACCAAGATAGCGCACAGTGTAACAACACACACGCGTGCAAGTCGAGAGTGACAATTAGTAGAGTGCATGCTCTAACTTAGAATGATACTGGTTGAGGTCACACTAAGTATGAGAGCTCAGCACTTGATATTGAATACACTAGAGGCAGATCAGATACACGCTCCAATGAATTGATGAGAGACAGACATGATATGAGAAGGATTGATCTGCCACGTGCGTTGCGCGCATATATAAAAATAGCCATAGAGCGCAGTGATATCAACATCGTGTGCAGTATAACAATGCACGCATGCACATGCAAGTCTGAAGTGACTATTGGTAGAGTGCATGCTCTAACTTAGTATGATACTTCATTGAGGTCACACTAAGTACAAGAGCTCAGCACTCGATACTGAATGCACCAAAAGCAGACTGCATACACACCCTAATGCATTACTGAAAGACATGCATGAGAACTACATGACACAATGATCTATGATGCACAGGGCCTGATCGTGCGTGTCCCAAATAATGCCTGAGTATAGATAACTCTGAGAGAACCCAGTTTGGCCAAAGAGCACAGTGCCTAGGCTTACCACGGGTATCCCCCACCAACCAGAGAAACCTAGAAACTCAACATTTGAATGAGATACAGTGTATAGGATTGGTTGCCACTCCAAGTATCCTCCAAAGAAATGACGAGTGACATGCCAACGTATAGAGTGCAGTGCGAGTGGAGTATCCACCATGAGGAAACAGAGTCTGGTCTCGAGATAGGCCTCCAACCAAGTGTCCAGCCCCGGGCATGCTATAACAACGTGCACATGTTGCGAGGAATAATGTTCTGAGGTTCTAACAGTACTGTATTAAGTTGTATCGACGTGTATGATGTAGAATTGTATAAATACTGTAGTGTAGATGTAGAGTACCAGTTTCGAGCCCACAGTGTAACAGTGCAAAGCTTTTCAGCCACGCGCTCTAGCACTTAGAGTAGCTAGTAACTTTGAGAGAGAATACAACCCATATCAGATATCTATTGTGTGATTTAAGTCACGTGCTTAGACAAGAAAATAGCATGGCACTCCATGCAGAGAGTCTGGTTTCGGTTTGACTTGTGCTCTGTGAGAGAATAAGAATATGGTGTCTTGAAGGTCACCCTTTCGAGTTCTTGAGGGCATTTGTGTGATGCGAGGCATTACAGGCACAGAGGTTCAAACCCTTTGGCTTGTCGGACGGGGTTTCTCTGGATTGCATAGGTTCGAATCCTGTGAATCTACAATTGGTTGGAAGCTCGAGCGCATAGGTTCAAACCCTGTGGCTCTTGTGGAAGTTTCGGAGTTTTGTGTCAGTGTAGACACTTCTCCACGTGCTTGTGAAGGTTTTGGTTTAGCGTGCAACGCGCAAGGTTTATTAGTGTGTTGAGTTTAATAGGAATTGGTTTCTGCTTCGAGCGCAGTTGTTTAAGTGGTGTTTAGGGTGTTATTGATTGTGTGCAGTGGTTATTAGAGTCCCGAGTGACTGCTAGAAACTTGTGGAGACGTTTTACGAAGTTGTATTGTGTTATACACCCTTGCCTTGAGGCCCGGCGACGGAAGTCGCACCCTCTTGTTCTTGAGAAAAGCCTTTGGACTTAGAGAAGTCTAGATATTATACGAGCGCTATTGCTGCGCTTGTATCTTAGAGATATTGAGAATTGAATTGTATTGGTTCACTACTTTCATCGCATTAGAATCCCCCCACAAACTTGAGCGTGTTTGTGTGTGTAGTGTTGGGTGTGGGTGTGATCAGTGTCTTCGACACTGTTGCATTTCTAGCTCTGTGCACTTAGACAGCTCTTCAGCGCAATATGGATATCACTGTGTCCTGTGTGTATTACACTGCACTCTATTCATATTATACTGCACTCTATTCATATTCCTTGTTATCTCAATGCCAGGATGTTGTAAAATGTATATATTGATACATTTCGCGAAATTACACTGGTAAACACTTTGAGAGTGTGTCACCAGTGTCAAGGACGACTTCCTTGAGTCCGATTTTCTCAAGAATGTCGGCTCCCACAAATGCAAATATCCATTCATTGGAGATGGCCGTTCTTTTGCCAGCCGGGGATCATGATGACATAGTAAAGTTGAAGCCTGCAAGCAGTATCCTTGACGTAATGCCTCGCGAGTTCTCCTCGTTTTTGGTGCAAATATGCATTCAAATTGAGATAATTTAGATATGAAGTGATTTCAACAAGATGGGTACTTATTTTCCCAAATCTCAGCAGCGAGATCGGAAGAAATCTGAACGTGAGCTCGGATCGCTTCATTAGACATTTGAATGAGGCTCCACTTATGTTTACAATCCGTTATGTACAAAAATCATTGTATATCTCTAAATTAGAATGTACATGCTGACTCTAATCAAATGCTACAATTACCGTTTACTTAGGATTTGATGCGTGACTACTGCAGCTCATTCACACTGGAACCAAATGATCGCACCAAAAGTCAATTAATGGCTGTTCCAAACCTCCCAGAGCCTGAAATCGACGCTCAAAGTCTTAGATAGGTCATAATTGAACCAGAAGACTCTTTTATTCAAGATCACGACGTACCTTTGGCCAAACGGCACATCATCACAGCTTAATTTTGATATTTCCATCACCATATTCAAATTCTGACAGCCGATCTCGAGTTCTGCACGATTCCTGTGACCCACAAATTAAAATTAATATGTGAATTCTATCAACATTGCTTACAGAACGGCTTGCTCAGTTTCTATGGACCTTTTTGTGACGATGGCAGGCCGTGTTCAATCTTTGAAGGCCGATCTTGAATCCTGCAATGTTTTGAGACTGTCAGCATGCTGAAGAAATAACTCGCTGGTCAGGCTGCGTGAGATCCGTCTCACTGCCTCACTTAATCAAAGGTACGTGCAGCTCCATATCCTGCAATAAAAAGTAACTCTGAGTTTGGAGCAGAGTATTACTCTTGCTGTTTTTACATATCTGTGTCCCCATTAATTAGGGCAATCCATGGCACTGAGACACACGTACCTGGATATGCTCCATCTAAAACGGTGGCATATTCTCTCTGTTTGGAATGAGCTATGATAGGTAAATGGCACCAGAGCTACCTAACATTTTGATATATCAAAGATTGTATGTTATACATAATCATGATATATTAAAGCCCTACTCCTGCAGTCAATGGTTGATATATCAACAATGGTAAAGCATCATGTGACTGCACCCGCCACCCCAAATCCCTTGCTCACGAATGTTGGGCGCTCCGCCAGCCACCATCGACAAGTGCTCCAAGCACTCCCATCGGTGTGTGCCTTGGGCTAAAAATAAAGCAATCGCAATCGCGCTCTCTCTGCTATTAATATTATGCAATCCCTGACATCAAAAATGATCGCTGAGCACCATGGGCATCTTCTTCCAGTTCTTTACTGTTCCTAGATCCTCATTAATCTGTCATACCCTCAAAAAATAGGTAATCATCACATTCACGCAGAAATTACATATTTGTTATGACATACATAAGAATGCATGTCATATAAATGCGGATTGCACGATGCTGTATCATACAAAGACAAAAATATGATGAAATCATGAGCCAAGAAAGTATGTAGAAGCTTGGAAAATAAAATAAACCGAATACTATGAAACATGGTATAAATCATGACAGTATCGGATGGAATATGGACCAGGTGCATGCTGGACCAATACCATTTAGGTTATATCACATCCGAATCCATCATGTGAGCATTTCCATTAAAAAGCTTGCCTTGCGATGCACTGTACTGCCTTGGAAAAGTATAATTATCAATACTTGCAATGTGAAAGGGAGATTTTGACACTTACCACAACGCAAAGCATCTATAAGAGTATAACTAGATATTTTCGCAGACAGTCCATGGATAGAGGTGTTGGCGAAGTCAGTGTAGTGACATTACAGTAATCAATTGAATGCTTGCCTTTATGGTGTCTTCGTCTGACGAAAATTCTGCAGGTGGTTTTGGGTGGAAAAAACTAGCCATACTGAATGGTGCAGTCTTATAAAGTCAAGTAATATAAAATTTGAGGTAAAATAGGTCAAAACAGCTCTCTCGTAGAGCGATAGTTTTGTGCTCGCACGGTGATGTCATCATTGCAATATGGCCGAGTTTGTCACACTTACCTCAGAGTCCATCACACCCATGTTCAATCCGACTCATGGGAAGACAGATACGTAAACGGCTATTCCCTCTCCTCATCACTCGGGTATGATGAGAAGAGGGAAGAACACAAGAGATGATGTGCACGTTGGCAGCTGAGTGAAGCCGAGCAACAGGGCGCTACCACATGCACCTTATCTTTCATTTATATATTTTATAAAATGACATCGGGCTGCTTAGTAATCCTATTTTGTAAGATACAAAACATACTATCAGTGAAATATATGAAAAAAGTCAGGCTATTATACAGAGCCATATTTGTCCGTATTTTGAGCAGAAATGGCGATACATGTGATGTCGATGGTCTTTTTGCAGCTGATTGATTATTTCACTCATATGTTTTAGAAAAATGACATTGTTATGCTAATCATATTTTGTGCTATGATCAAGACATGTAATAGCAAGACTAATCGAGACAGAGAACACTGGGAAGTAACTAAACATTGCTGATGTGTGTACCTGGGTACTAATTTGAGAGATTGTCGTGCCTGGCGCGATCCCAACACACTCCAGGCACGATCCTACCGCTGTTTTTGGACGAGTCGGCAAGTGTCGGTCAAGGGAAGGCGCAGAGGATGGTTAGGCATTGTTGCTAACGATGAGCACAGCTAGATCAATTTGCGAAGGGAAAGAATACCATTTTTAGACCCCACTGCAGCTGATATATCAATCAGTCACTACAGGATCAGGCGTTTAATATATTACGATTAACGCTATCCCACAGTGATTGATATATCAGTCTGCTAGGGACATGTGACGGCACGTCATCTTATAGAATGAAAGTAGGCTCACCGTTGATTTAGACCGGATTTGATGTCAACGTCTTCTCACCGAAAAAAATGTTGAACACTTGCAATGAGGAAATCTAAAAGAAAGGAAGCAAAGGCGAGCTACACGTCAGCCGAGATCGCTAATACGGAATGACATACCGTTCCTTTCATTATAGGTGATCTCCTGTTCTGACAGTCATCGTGTCACAGAAAATACGCCGAGATGAAGAAGAGAGTGGGGAGATGGGCGAGGAGAGAATTCTTCGGAGATAACCCCATGTTCGTTTGCCCTCCTGTCCATTGAGTGATATTCGTACAGGCATGCCACTGAATTGCCCAGGTAGCAAGCGCAGGCCTCTTCCATAATCCAAACCTGGAGAATTCTGTGTCTGAGGATAAGCAAAGATCAATGAATGTGAGATCAAGACCACCCTTACAGTCGTACGCAGGTCTATCCCTTTGACATCTTAACGAGGTCCATCATATGCTTATCGTCCTTGTCGCCGCTGTTTTGAAGTTTTGTTTTGTCTCGCATTCTGTGGCCCAAAAAAAGGCCATCGTGCTGTGTACGTATGGCAGCTGCGGCGCGCTGCTCCTGGGGATCCCTGTCAGAACCACAAGCCCTAGTAATTAGAATTTAGAAAACATACTGTAATCACTCCTAGAGTCAGTGTCCGAGTCTCTCCTCTGCAGCATCATCTACCGTTGCACGACGAACTTGCACATTCTCCAGATCCTTCTCTTAGAGCCAAAATCCCTAACGATCTTACGAGGTCCATTGGGCGGGGAGTCGTCCGCAGAACGCTTGGCCCGTCGGAATCCGGATACAGTACAAGTTCCCACGATTTCTTTTGTTAAGCACATGCTGCTGCGTCAGAGAAAGGGCGCCTCGCCGTCAAGGGTGACGATGTTAAATGTTCTTCAGTAGCAGATCCATTCCATTTCAACAGCCTATTATGCGAAATTGCGTGGATGCCCCGGGAAATGCCGTCTACTTAGGCTATTTCATCCATAACGGCATTTTACTCTTGGATGGCCATGCAGAAGGCATCAAGGGAGCGGTGCAGTTGGACGCCCAGGATCTGTCGCACCAGTGTTTGAAGGATTTGAGTGAGAAGATGGGTGCATCATATTGATACATCTGCATTCATGTACGAATTTTCACTTACACGTTCACATAATGATATGATAGATTCATAGAGTAAACAAGATTCCTTTCTTAGTGGTAATCCCACCACTGGGGACGGCTGTGCTCAAGTTATTATATAGCACAGAGATTTCATTTCATTTCATATGGTTATACATAATCTATGGCATATAGTTAAAACTTAATATTCCCGAACCTTCTCGAACGAATACACCTCAGCGTCAGAGTTGCGCCGTGACAAGCGATAGTTGTTGACCCTGTCCGTAGACAGTCTCAGGTGAAGAGTGCTCTCCGCGGGCTTTGTGCAGCGAAAGGCTAGGACAACGCTCTCCACCGACTCTGAAAAGTGACAGGGTCCTACATAAGTGACACCTGTGATCACAAAACTGAAATGGAGGACGTTGAGACATGGCCACTCAGGTAGGCGACTTAGACTTTGCGACTAAAATGGTAACTTCAGCAGTCGAATCCGTAGATGTAAGTTAAGGCCTACAATAATATTTGTTTTGTCCTCCCCTTTGAAGGTCTCCCTGTCCAGTTGCACACTAAGGGTTTCCAGATGCGTGCATTTTCTTATAGCATCAAGTGACCTTGTATGAAGACACCATCCACCGCTGCGTTCGAAGCCAGGGCAAACGATCAACGTCAAAAGGGTATCGGCATGTCTGGGAAGGATCTCATCCCAGAACCTGGAGGAGATGCCGACATGACCCGGATTGAATGGTTCTTTGGGAATGAATGTCATGGATTTAACGCCAGAGTACGACGCGAGGTACTCCAAGAGGGCGTCATTTACAATATTCACAGATAGAACTTGTAGACAAATTGTCTCGATTCGTAGGGCGGACCAAAACTCCGGAGCGACATCGCTGATGCAGATGGAGAGGGAAGTCAAGTGGTGTAAATGCGGTACGATTGAGGAAACGTCTTGCGCGGGGAGGATGGCAGCGCCGTTGATGACTAGCTTTTGTACGCGACTGTATTTTCCTTTGGGAAGGCCAGAGAATATGCTCGAGGCAGGAGCGGGTGCTTCCGGGTTTAGTTCGAGGAAAACAGCTAAACGTGTTACATTAGGGCTGCGGGCAACAAGGGGAGGGATGACATCAAGCATGTGTAAGCCGCCGAAGCTGATGTGTTCAAGATCATGAAATTCAGAGTATGAATCTTGAACAGGAGATGTGTGAAATTCAGGAAAATGGATGGTCAGATCGGAAAGAAGCGGGAGCTTGCTCAGAGCGTGCATTATGGAGTCTACTGAAGACGGACTCAGCTCTCTCGGATGAAATCTATAGAAACTACAGCTCCGAATATTAGTGTGAAGTATATAGAATGTAAAGGAAAAGATTCACTGTAATGAGCGTAAGGAAACCAGGGATGGGATAGCCTCAAGCAGACGTTTCCCATTCAAGCGAATATCTCTCCCTCGTCCGTTGGTTATTGCATGCCATAGGGTTTCGTTTTCATACGGCTGGCCAAAAGATCCATAGATATTGAGATGTTGAACGTGCTGAGCTAGATCAGTCCTCGTCTTCAGTGCCTTAAGAAATGCCAAGGATTTTCGATAACTGAGGGATTTAGTGAGAGAAATCGACACTATTTCAAACACAAGAGGAGTCGCGACACAACAGAACTTCTTAGAGATCAGGCGCAAGTTATGCTGCTCTCGCTGACCGAGCTATAACGAACAATTAGTGGGGTTCTTCGATAGAATTCCTCCCAAAATTCTGTTCAACATACCAGAGATGCGATTTTGTATAACAATTCAAAGGGGAGTGCGGAGAGTAACATCGTATAGCCGTAGCTCGTGGTCTAGCAGATGTCAAACGAAGATGGAGGACAAGGCGTGGGACTCGGAGAACAATGACTCGTCACCACACGTGCGGTTACCTTACAAGCTTGCGGGAAATGCCGCGGCAGGGTTCAAGTTGAATCAACGGTGAACCCGGACCGTCAACATTATCTGCTTATAGTAGCGAGGCGCAGCTGCTCTGCAACTACCAATATTACAGTACTCTGAAAGAATCCGGTATGGTGAGTATTTACTAATCACTGTTACTTCAGGGCATAGTGCACAATGCTGCTACATCTGTTTTTTTTGTGGATTCAACATTTAGAGGTAGCTTCGCGCACCCTGCACCGCAGGGCCCCTCCAGCCAGTGGAGCGACACGCCAATGACGTTGCACTAGGCCCGTTGGTAAGTCAGGGTCTTCCAACCCCGGGAACGTGTTCTTGTATATCAGAGTAAGGTAAGTTTCA
Source organism: Armillaria novae-zelandiae (assembly GCA_030435655.1). Lineage (NCBI taxonomy): Eukaryota > Fungi > Basidiomycota > Agaricomycetes > Agaricales > Physalacriaceae > Armillaria > Armillaria novae-zelandiae. Next base: position 29,733 of record JAUEPR010000192.1, read on the forward strand.
TTTATGAAGGCACTGCTCATTATGTTGACCACGCGAGGTAATGCAGTTACGCACGGATTCCCGTAATATTCCGCAAATCCAGTGCGGGACTCATCCAAGTAAATTCCAGCAGGGTACGTTAACCCTGCCTTCATCATTTACTTGGCCATACCCACTAAAACTCCAGCTAGTTTCGCCCAGTCCTCAGGAAGGAATTCTTCATCTTCAAGTGCACCTTGCCATGTTCTGAAAACTACGGACGTCTGGGTCGCCTTCTTATTGTATCTCTTCTTGTCTATCAGATTTTCGCACCCGGTAATGTGCTTCCAGTGGTGACCAACCATAAGGCCATCGTGCACCAGCATCCATAGGAAAAAACGGACCGGTCTGCTAAAGTCCCGGCATCTGACTGAGCGCCGGAGTTCTTCTGTAGTGATATCCGTGATACTGCTACATCTCGACTTCTCACAATAAGTCGTCGAAGGTTAGAATTGGGTTGGGAAAGATGTTGTAGATCTTTTAGTGCCTTCAAGGTCAGCTCGAGTTGCATAGCCAACAGTCGCTCACATCCTTGGAAATTTCGATTGAACTGGAACCGGGAAGGTCCATCCTCAGGCTCATCTACACTTAAATCGAGTCTGGTCTTCACCATGGCAAAATACCTGGTGACTCGTACTTGATTGACATTCTACCATACGACAACTCAGCATACACACCGCCGTCTGTCCGTCTATGAGAGAGCAGCAACTGGCCGTGGAACATCTTCACTAATATCATCATCCTTGGCACCCAACATGTCCATTAAATCCTTCCTCCCGAACATATACGCCGCCTCGATAGCCGTCGGTTTCCCCGCTCTCGGATCCGCCCCAGCCTCCACCAACACCCTCACCGTATCTCCATAGCCCTTGAACACCGCCCCAGCGACTATGCTCTGTCCGCGATCGTTCAGCCTATTGGTATCAGCACCGAGAGATATAAGCTCCTTGGCGAGTGCATGGTGCCCCGCATACGCAGCGAGCATGAGGAGGGTGTTACCCTCTGGATTAGTGAGGTTGGGCGGCAGCCCTGCGTTGATGGCTGGAACGAGGACGGAGGCGTCGCCATTCCTGGCAGCATCGAACATACGGTACGCGAATTCGATGGTGGCGGCAGGAAGAGACATATCTGGTGGGAGGATGATGTCATTGAGTCATGGGAGGATATTTCTTTCTGCTTCCGATCACGTGAGCGCTACCTTGCAACCAATCCTCAAATTTGTCTTTGTCAAACGTCCGAGTTGCCATGATATCAGAAAGACGACTCAATAATCTTATTTTCACTTTCCATTTCGCATGCATTGCCATAAACCGTGTTTTATGCCCGAGTGCAAACCCGCCGTTACACGATCATTCAACCACTGTTTTGTATACACTACCTATTTACTGTACGTATTTTATAACTAATGATATTGATTGTAACCCATAAACCAACCAAATCCGAGTTGTCTGTTTTTGCATAGAGCAGGGAGGAAAGCGAAGAGCAAGACGAGCGAGCGAGGAGAAGGGGGGTATGGTAGGTATCCTAAAGCGATGAGGGGAATATAGACAAGTCGGTTATATGTAGTAATATAGACAGCGAAGATATATATATAGAGAGAGAAAGGAAACCCACCCGCATTCAACCTCCCTTGACGATAATACTCTCCAGACGGACGTACTCCCACACAATGCTCGCGTAACCCAAGAACGAGTCAAAGTCGGGGTCAGCGACCCTCGCGAGCCCGATCTGGGCAAGGTCCAAGTCCGGCATCTGCTCGCTGGTGGTGGGCACCGACGCCGAGGGGGGCGCCAGCGTCGCCATCTCAGGCGGGTACACAATGGGCAGCGCTGAGATTGGCGTCAGCGCCATCGTCCCCGTCGGTGTTGTCGGCGTCGAGATCATCGGCGCTTGCGAGTTCGGATACATATACGCGCTCGCCCCCGGCCCACCATTTGCAAAGTAGCTCCCTTCCTCCTCCTCCTCTTCTTCTTCCATGACGATCGACGTACCCAGCGTCGTACCGCCCCGGAGAACATTTCGGATTGTGGGTACCTGTGTTTGCGGCCCGCCAGCGCTGCTGCTGACGTTGGTCCGCGCCCAGACCCCACCACTCTCCGTCCAGCGTCGCGCGAACACCTTCTGTGTGTCGTCCTCGAACGACGAGGTCACCGCAGTAGGGGTGTAGGGCGAGCCAGCGCGTGAATTGGTGTTCTCCTTCCCCCATACCCACTTGGCGACAAGCGCGACACCCACGGCGGCGCGTCCAGGGAATCCACGCGCAGGAGCGTTCCGGTGGGGTGAGATTTGCGCCGAGTCGATCTACATAGAGGGTTCATTTTACTATAAGCACCAGACCACGACAGCAAGCACGTACCTGGCTCAAGCATACATAAACAGGCTTTCCAAAGACATCACACACCAAATTGGCGATACTCGGGAAGTTGCTCGCTGCACCAGTACAGAGAATGCGGGAAGGGAGGTGGGGGTACGACGTCTGGTACAGATCGAAGGGTATTGGTGATGGGAGCTGCATTTGGCCAGGCGGCAAGGGAGGCTTGGGCGGCAGCTTGACCTCGCCAAACACTCCCAGGGCAACAGCCCGGCCCCACCGTACACGCATTCCCATGACCTGTGATTCGACGAGACATCGTGGGTTGGCGCGCAGGTCCCGGAACTCGGTGACCTTAATACCCGTCTCGAAGCGGTGCACGCCTTTGCTGTGTGTGAACGGAGGCGTGTCGGGCTGCAAGTGCCAAAAGGAGAACAACTTGTCGTCCAGACTGTCAAAATACAAAAGTCAATCAGCGATGAAGACAATCCAGAATGGACACCTCGGTGAGAGCTCCCAATCTTGAGATCATACATCGAAATGAAAAGCACATGGAGCATCTTCATTTCGGTGGAGACAACAAGCGCTGTCAAGGACCACGTCCTGTGTAAAAACACAGCTCCCATCGAGGTGTGGGTACTCACCCTATTGAACCACCCGGAGGGACAATAGCAACCAGCCTGTCAAATGCACTCCAGCTCTTCGTATACATATCACGGGCGAGCGCACGCGATACGTCCCCATTTCTAAAGGAACATCAATCAGGGCTGCACAAACCGGGTACGAAGCGTGCTTACCGACTGCTCAGCATAACAATATACTTTTTCTTGTCTCCAGGTTCCTGGTACGGGTGGGGAACGATGTTGTATATCGGTGAGGGAATATACGTGTGCGCTTGAGCCATAAATGTATCCGTCGGGCCAAAAGACAACACCGCATCTGACTGGGCAGGACACACAGACACAAAGGTGGACAAAGTGTCGGATGTGAAGGGAGTGAGAATCGTTTCTAGTAAAAAGGAAGATAAGCATGCCTCGCTTCAGAATAGTGAGAATCCACATACCAGGATCAAAGCCGTATCTGTCGACCAAATACCGCGACACGTATCCCGCCTTTCTGCCACCGCCGTTCACGTCAACATCGCCTAGCCAACCCCGTACCCTCCGGCCCTCCTCCCTGCTCCCGCCAACGATATCCAGCACACCCTCGTCCCAGACCCCGCCCTGCACATTCCACATGCCACTCAAGCATGCCTCTGCCTCGCCAATACCTGCCCACTTGCCCCCAACAAGGCTCTCCAAAAACTTGCTCGCCACCTGCACCCGTCCGGTCCTTACCCACACTTCTTTCGCCCACATCTCTCTCACCCTGAACATCTGAGCCGCGAGCATCGAGGCGTTCCCGCCTGCGCTGATCCCGACGCGTCGCGCCATCGCCTCGGCACCCCCGAGCGTGCTCTCGATCGCCAGCGCATGCGGGTGCGACGAGTTGTCCTGCGATGTCGGCGTGTGCGGCAGCGAGAACGATGCCGCGGGAAAGTGCGCAGGCAGCGGGAGTCCCGGGTCCAAGGACGATAGCGCAGGCAAGGGCGTCGACTTCCACCATACGAGCGCCTGCTGCGCACAGCCTGAGATGGCCTTGATGTCCTTGATCTTGTACGACGATGCGAGCTTCGTGAGCAGGATATCTGTGGAACACGTGAACAGCACAATTTGCTTCCGTCGGTGCGATTCTTTTCGTGGAGGATAGATGGGATGCGTACCTAGTGCCTTGACCCACATCTCCACCGGAGTCGTGTACGCCTCACCGGGCGTCGTGAATATGCCCCCCTGCGTCTGGTACTCACTCAGCTCCGTATCAAAGTCCACCCGCTCGACGCCCACAAGTTCTTGCTTCTCGTCCAGGATACATGCTCGGAGCTGGTCCGTCGCGAGCTCGAGCCCCAGGAAATGCGTCGCCATCCTCGTGCGGTATAGTCGTCGTCGTCAAAAAGAGGGCGGAGATGTGCGTCGTTGCTTTTTTTGCTGGCTGCCGTGTGAAGCATGGAAGAGAAGATTAGCTAAGCTTGATGGGGTCCATGGAATTCGCCGTAATAGCCGCTCTGGTGGACCTGACTTGCCATCTTTGATCAGGCGGCCTGTAACGCCTCGCGGCTGCTTCGCAGGCTCATCGGAGCCCTTGAACACGGATATCATGAACTAATCTTTTGATTGTTTCCTGTCCCCCAAAGTTTTCCGTACCCAAAATACTCTCTTCTGTTGTTTACGAGAATTACGTGTACAACTTGATGAACGTCCACGTATTCGGGAACAAATTCAAGCGGTTTGCTGATAGATGGATGATGAACATACCAATCATACGAGTGTTGCCATCCTTTCAAGAGTCCATCCAAAGTCTGGACCCTGCATTTAATTAAATGGATCAAAGGTATTTCAATGTCCTAAAAGCGTGGATACTTACGATATTCCGCTAAGCTTATGGCGCTTAGCTACCCTCTGTCAAGAATTAGACAGAATCAACAGCGGAAGCAAAATCGACATACTAATTGCGGACGCCTCGGTGATGTTGCTGCCCGAAAGGATTTCATATGCCCTTCATGAAGATCAGCCAAAAATGAAATCGCTTGTGCGTGCGGTGTGGCGTAACGCCGGCTCGGCATACAATATTGACGACGGTTAATCGGGGGGAAAAAACAAAAATGAGGGTGAGGAAGGAGATCCTTCAAGTGGGAGCAATTGCCGTTAGGACCGGTGATGCCAGCACCGCGGTAGTGTGTAGGGACACTTTCAAAGGTGGGTGCGAAACGTGCAGTCCTCTAGGTAACAAGCCACGTCCATTGGATAGCCAAATTCGTACTACGAGCTTACTGCAAGTCAAACGGCCCAGTGATACATGCGAGACAAGAAAACACGGCACTTAAAGACAGTGCATGGGAATGAGAAGAAACATCTGCCAGGGATATAGAGATTCAGATTGACAAAGCAAGGACAAAGTTGGACGCATCAATAATTGTGCCAAGGCGCGGATATATGCGTCCGACAATTCTTGAAGAAGGTTATGCGGACGACGTTCGAGGCCAGATTTCTCCTGGCGTGTATCTAGAAAGGAATCAGAAGAGGAAATAATGAAAGGAATTCTGCATATATTCACATTCCTCTGCGCCAGCTCAATGTCAATGTCACACACAATAATAACTGTGCCAAGGTATGGATATATGCGTCCGGTAATTCTTGGAGAACATTATGAAACGGGTTTGGACATTATTCGAGGCCGGATTTCCATTGGCATGTATCTAGAAATGGATCAGAACGAGAAATAATGAAAGAAATACCACATACATTCGCAATCCTTTGTGTCAGTTCGGCAACATCAGTCTCGCACAACTTTTGGTTGAGACCTCCAGTAGTAGAGAGGAGTACCAGAGTACCGTGCCTCCAGAATGCTACGAGGTCGAATGGCGGGCAAAGGAATAGATTTTAAGACCGTCGTCGTGGTACAGGTTGAAGGAGTAGGTAGATCGAAGGAGTGGATAGATTGAGCCGGGTATGAGCGGACCTCGTGATCAGATTTTCCACGCCACAGACGTGTCGATTTCGCGTCACTTGGGACCGCGTAATGCTGCCTATTCAAATCACCTATTTTTGCTCTAAACTCGGTCAACCTTAACCCTGGTATGCCATACTAAGGACGTCAATATACTTTGGTCATATGATCAGCTCAAGTAGGAATTACAAGAAATTCAAGTACAAGTTCTGGAAGGATACATTGACAGGGGCATCTATACTCAGTCATTGAGCTGCGGGCTGTAGCCGTAATATACGGTTTCCAGTAGCCATAATACGGTATACGGCATGTCCCCGAAGGCATAAACTTACGATTCATTTGCAAGGACACGTAACGACTTCTCTCTCTCACTTGTCGAGTTACAGTTTTTAAAGTCTGGAGGTTGCTTTATTTTCAAGGAATACTCTACATGTAATATACTACAGTACTTCGTAACCCTCCGTCGTTGCCTCCTCTTGCCTGCCAAACAATCCAAAATTGGGTGCATGCGCTTACAAAAACAATCAGTGCATGAACCTAGCGTACGAAACTAGAGGGATATTACCTTGGCTCTGCTCTCCAGACAGTGTCACTGTTGATTAGGAGAAAGAAGACAGAGATGGAGATGGAAGGAAAGGATGGGCCTCCCATGACTCGACGACATCATCAAATGTCCCACCAAATATATCTCTTCCTGCCGCCGCCATCGAATTCGCGCACCGCATGTTCTATGCAAGTGGCAGGAATGGCGACGCCTCTGTCCTCGTTCCAGCCATCAACGCAGGGCTGCCGCCCAACCTCACTAATCCAGAGGGTAACACCCTCCTCATGTTCGCTACGTACACGGGGCACCATGCCCTCGCCAAGGAGCTCATATCTCTTGGTGCTAATTCCAATAACCTGAACGATCGTGGACAGAGCATAGTCGCTGGGGCGGTGTTCAAGGGCTATGGGGATACGGTGAGGGTGTTGGTGGAGGCTGGGGCGGATCCGAGAGCGGGGAAACCGACGGCTATCGAGGCGGCGTATATGTTTGGGAGGAAGGATTTAAGGGACGTGTTAGGCGCCAAGGATGATGATATTAGTGAAGATGTTCCACGGCCAGTTGCTGCTCTCTCGTAGACGGACAGACGGCGGTGCGTATGCTGAGTTGTCGTATGGTAGAATGTCGATCAAGTGCGAATCACCAGGTATTTCGCCATGGTGAAGACCAGACACGATTTAAGTGTAGATGAGCCTGAGGATGGACCTTCCCGGTTCAAGTTCAATCGAAATTTCCAAGTATATGAGTGACTGTTGGCTATGCAGCTCTAGCTGACCTTGAAGACACTAAAAGATCTACAACATCTTTCCCAACCCAATTCTAACCTTCGATGACTCATTGTGAGAAGTCGAGATGCAGCAGTATCACGGATATCACTGCAGAAGAACTCCGGCGCTCAGTCAGATGCCGGGACTTTAGCAGACCGGTCCGTTTTTTCCTATGGATGCTGGTGCACGATGGCTATATGGTTGGTCACCACTGGAAGCACATTACCGGGTGTGAAGATCTGACAGACAGGAAGAGATACAATAAGAAGGCGATCCAGACATCCGTAGTTCTCAGAAGATGGCAAGGTGCACTTGAAGATGAAGAATTCCTTCCTGAGGACTGGGCGAAACTAGCTGGAGTTTTAGTGGGTATGGATGAAGGCAGTGTCAACGTACCCTGCTGGAACTTACTTGAATGAGTCCCACACTGGATTGGCGGAATATTACCGATCTCCGTGCGTAACTGCATTACCTCGCGTGGTCAGCATAATGAGCGGCGCCTTCATAAATGAAACTTACCTTACTCTGATATACAAGAACACGCTCCCGGGGTTGGAAGACCCTGACTTACCAACGGGCCTAGCGCAACGTCATTGGCGTGTCGCTCCACTGGCTGGGGGGGCGGACCCCTGCGGTCAGGGTGCGCGAAGCTACCTCTAAATGTTGAATCCACAAAAAAAAAAAAATGCAGCAGCATTGTGCACTATGCCCTGAAGTAACAGTGATTAGTAAATACTCACTATACCGTATTCTTGCAGAGTGCTGTAATACTGGTCGTTGCATAGCAGCTGCGCCTCGCTACTACAAGCAGATAATGTTGACGGTCCGGGTTCACCGTTGATTCAACTTGAACCCTGCCGCGGCATTTCCCGCAAGCTTGTAAGGTAACCGCACGTGTGGTGACGAGTCATTGTTCTCCGAGTCCCACGCCTTGTCCTCCATCTTCGTTTGACATCTGCTAGACCACGACCTACGGCTATACGATGTTACTCTCCGCACTCTCCTTTGAATTGCTATACAAAATCGCATCTCTGGTATGTTGAACAGAATTTTGGGAGGAATTCTATCGTAGAACCCCACTAATTGTTCGTTATAGCTCGGTCGGCGAGAGCAGCATAACTGGCGCCTGGTCTCCAAGAAGTTCTGTTGTGTCGCGACTCCTCTTGTGTTTGAAATAGTGTCGATTTCTCTCACTAAATCCCTCCGTTATCGGAAATCCTTGGCATTTCTTAAGGCACTGAAGACGAGGACTGATCTAGCTCAGCACGTTCAACATCTCAATATCCATGGATCTTTTGACCCTCCGTATGAAAACGAAAGTCTATGGCATGCAATAACCAACGGACGAGGGAGAGATATTCGCTTGAATGAGAAACGTCTGCTTGAGGCTATCCCATCCCTGGTTTCCTTACGCTCATTAAAGTGAATCTTTTCCTTTACATTCTATATACTTCACACTAATATTCGGAACTGTAGTTTCTATAGCTTTCATCCGGGAGAGCTGAGTCCGTCTTCAGTAGACTCCATAATGCACGCTCTGAGCAAGCTCCCGCTTCTTTCCGATCTGGGCATCGAGTTTCATGAATTTCACTCATCTCTTGTTCAAGAATCATACTCTAAATTTCATGATCTTGAACGCATCGGCTTCAGCGGCTTACACATGCTTGATGTCATCCCTCCCCTTGTTGCCCGCAGCCCCAATGTAACACGTTTAGGTGTTTCACTGCACGAACTAAACCCGGAAGTACCCGCTCGTGCCTCGCGCCTCGCGCATATTCTCTGGCCTTCCCGAAGGAAAATACAGTCGCGTACAAAAGCTAGCCATCAACGGCGCTGCCATCCTCCCCGCGCAAGACGTTTCCTCAATCGTACCGCACTTACACCACTTGACTTCCCTCTGCATCTGCATCAACGATGTCGCTCCGGAGTTTTGGTCCGCCCTACGAATCGAGACAATTTGTCTACAAGTTCTATTTGTAAATATTGTAAATGACGGCCTCTTGGAGTACCTCGCGTCGTACTCTGGCGTTAAATCCATGACACTCACTCCCGACCAACCAGTCAATCCGGGCGATGTTGACATCTCCTTCAGGTTCTGGGATGAGATCCTTCCCAGACACGCCGATACCCTTTCGACGTTGGTCGTTCGCCCTGGCTTCGAGCGCAGCGGTGGATGGTGTCTTCATACAAGGTCACTTGATGCTATAAGAAAATGCACGCATCTGGAAACCCTTAAAGTGCAACTGGACAGGGAGACCTTCAAAGGGGAGGACAAAACAAATATTATTGTAGGCCTTAACTTACATCTACGGATTCGACCGCTGAAGTTACCATTGTAGTCCCAAAGTCTAAGTCACCTACACGAATGGCCATGTCTGAACGTCCTCGACTTCAGTTCTATGATCACGGGCATCGTGTATGTAGCACCCTATCACATTTCAAAGTCGATGGAGAGCGTTGTCTTAGCCTTTCGCTGCACAAAGCCCGCGGAGAGCCTGAGACTGTCTACAGACTCGTTCAACGACTATCGTCTATCACGGCGCAACTCTGACGCTGAGGTGTATTCGTTCGAGAAGGTTCGGGAATATTAAGTTTTAACTATATGGCATAGATTGTATAATCATCTGAAATGAAATGAAATCTTTCTGCCATATAATAACTTGAGCACAGCCGTCTCCTGTGGCGAGACTACCACTGGGAAAGGAATCTTGTTTACTCTGTGAATCTATCATATCATTATGTGAACGTGTCAGTGAAAATTAGTACATGAATGCAGATGTATCGATATGATGCGCCCATCTGCTCACCCAAATCCTTCAAACACTGGCGCGACAGATCCTGGTCGTCCAACTGCACCGGTCCCTTGATGCCTTCTGCATGGCCATCCAAGAGTAAAATGCCGTTATGGGTGAAATAGCCTAAGTAGACGGCATTTCCCGGGGTATCGACGCAATTTCGCATAATAGGCTGTTGAAATGGAATAGATCTGCTACTGAAGAGCGTTTAACATTATCACCCTTGACGGAGAAGCGCCCTTTCTCAGACGCAGCAGCATGAGCCTAACACAAGAAATCGTGGGAACTTGCACTATATCCGGATTCCGACGGACCAAGCATTCTGCGGACGACTCCCCGCCCAATGGATTTCGCAAGCTCGTTATTGGATTTTGGCTCGAAGAGAAGGATCTAGAGATGGTGCAAGTTCGTCGTGCAACAGTAGATGATGCTGCAGAGGAGAGACTCGGAAACTGACTCTAGGAGCGATTACAGTATGTTTTCTAAAGTCTAATTACTAGGGCTTGTGGTTCTGACAGGGATCCCTCAGGAACAGCGCGCAGCTGCAATATGTAAACAGCACGACGTCCTTTTTTTGCGACAGAATGCGAGGCGAGGCAAAACTTCAAAACAGAGGCGACAAGGACGATAAGTATATATGATATGATGAGACCCCGTCAAGATGTAGAAGGGATAGACCTGCGTACGACTGTAAGCGTGGTCTTGATCTCACATTCACTGATTTTTGCTTATCCTCAGACACAGAATTCTTCAGGTTTGGATTATGGAAGAGGGCTGCGCTTGCTACCTCGGCGATTCAGTGACATGCCTTTACGAATACCACTCAATGGACAGGAGGGCAAACGAACATGGGGGTGATCCCCAAAGAATTCTTTGCTCGCCCATCTCCCCACTCTCTTCTGTATCTCAGCGTATCTTCCGTGACACGATGACTGTCCGAACAGACGACCCACACCTCCATACAATCCTATCCCGCCTTGGACGACGAGTAACTCAAAGCGTGAGTCCAACCTTCCGTATCTTCTCTTTTCGCTGCTCTCGCCCGTTTACTCCCAGCTCCAAGCCTTATTTTTCGTCTCAAACGATATGACAGATTTATGGATTGCGCGCCGAGGTCAGCCCTACTGGTACCAGATCCCCAAAGCTTATCAATTTGATTACTACTTCGGAGGACGAGGTCGATTTGAGCAAATTCTCTTTGTGGATTTGAGGAAGCGGTATGGGGTGTATAAGGAGAGGATTAGTGGGAATCTCGTTGTGATGATTGAGGAGTCGAGAGGATAAGAGTGCACTGAAGAGGGAGGTATTTAACAGCTTCCTTGATGAGCGTCATAAGAGGACGAAGTAGGAAACTTAGCAACATTGAACAATGTCAAGGCAGTGTAAGATCAGCTGTGCTTCACATAAGCCTGACTCGCTGCGTGCCAACACTTGATTAGCAACCACCACCACTGTCGCAACCATGACCATTTACCGTCGCCAACGTCAGATCGTGCTCGGCGATTCATTTAGCAGTTCGTCGCATACTTTACCGTCCTGGTCCACACCAGCTCAAGCTGTCGGATCTCCCCCGAATGATGCCGCCTCTGTCAAGGGCAAGGACAAGGGAAAATTCAGCAAGCTCTGGAGTCGAGATAAACGTGGCCACACCAATGCGACTGGCGCTGTCGTTGCCACGTTATACAAATGTACCTCAAGGTATCAATGAGCTCAGGGCGTATCAACAGCGAGGTCTGACTCATTATTGGATGCCGAGGCGGTCGTAGATATCGCCAGTAAGAATGCAGTGATAATACCAACCATCATGGTAATAGTAAGGAAGCAGAAACTCCTGTGGAGCGTCGCTTGGCGGAGGTAAATAACAGCAGATATTTCAAAACATCCTGTCCCGAGTGACCTCTGAAAAATCCACCAATGATAATCTCACCGTGACGATCTTCGTTTCTGAACCAGGCGGGACTCAGAATATTGGAATAGATAGGGATATCAGCATCAAAGGTGTCTCAACTATTGAAAGCGCTTTCAACAGCCATAGATCCCTAAAGACAGTGACAGACTTGCGTCAAATTCTCAAGCGATTGCATCTGCGGAACGGTGGCTAGAATTAGCTTACCAACTGTTTTTGAGAAGCCGTTTCCCATCCTTGAATTTTTGACGCAGGCGAACGAGGCTGGTTGATCAAGCACCGTACCGAGCTGATGAACCGACACCCCATAGGTATGGCAAGCGCTCAGCCCAATCATGTCACGGAGGACAGATAGCTGTGCCAATAAGTTACACGTAGGTGATGAATTTGCTAAATCGCCAATGCATGATGACTCCGCGATACAACCCACTGGGCTCGCCCACACTTTGAGGCCATACACGATATGGCCAGAGTCGATAGGACAGAACTAAGAAATAAAATTGCTAAAGCCTAACTAATTGCATAGAAGCGCTGATAATTCGAAACTTTAAGTAATTAACCACACCTTGTGACCTTTCCGCCTCCTAGACTCTGTCCTCCTCGTTCCGGTTCAAATTCTACAAGCAGTCATTAATTTCGGTCCTATTCTGTGGATCATGCATGAAGTACCGACTATTTTACAAATTGCTTGAATGCTTCGTAACAAGCGAGAATTGTCACTCTGTTGTCCAGTGGTCTCATACCCTCACTGAGACGGCGAGCGGGGCGAGGCACCGGAGGGAGATGTGCATGCACAACAGTGCGTGTTGGCGAATATTGGCCCATTGAAACACTGTCTGCGAGTTCGGTGGTGACAGGAATCTTGTAGAACACGGGCGATGTGCCTGTCATGATAATTCCAGGCATAATCTTGTGAGCGATAGGATCCTGAGCGAGGACATACGTTCGCTTGTCGTTATTTGCCTGAAAGGCAGCAATCGCTTCCCCTATAAGCTGTGGCTCCGGATCCTTTTCCTCCATGTGTCGTTTGTCCTCCTGAATAAGAAGCAGGATCTCGGTGGAGTCCACGATACAAACATCGGTTCCGGCGAGGCGTTGCTCGCCACAAATGAAGAGCGGGATGTCTAGACGAGAACGAGCCACCCTGGGTCGTCGCGTGTAGCCCAACGTCCTCAACAAATGAATGGTGAAATCGTCCACTGCAGACTCCTGCTCAGGAACTGGATTCATTGCCAAATCCATGTATCGCAAAAGTGTATAGTTCCCTTCATCTACCATATCTTCGGCTGCAACATTGTGCAATACTTCAGCAGCGACAGTTGGTTGGGGTAGGGAGTTAATGCCAAAGAAGGTGGCTGCGTCCTGGTATTCGACGACAATGTTGTACGCGCGCAGTTCGCTTCGTCCCCAGTCCCTTCCTGATTTGGCTGTACGCAAGAGATTAGCCATCCTAGTGCGATTTAATAAGAAAGGTGACCGACGACAGAAAATGAGCTGTAAAACAGGCAACGCAACTGTAGACAGAAGTACTGTAGGTGGTGGCTAACAATAAGAGTCCTAGCCAACGACGACCTGGTAGTGGTAGTGGTACCGGCGCAAGGTCCCAATAAGGAACGGCCGGGTCCGCAGCCCTGACATGGCGTGCCATGCGCTGGCACCTGATCGGTTCGGCGCCTAGTCACCCAAGACACGATCACCTGATATCCTGTTTCTGCGGTAGAAAAAAGGGGTAATTATTTACAAAAACGGGTTTTTGAACTGTACATCGTTCGAGGAATTCATGGACAAGGTCACTTGAGGTTTGACAAGGAACTAAATATTTCAATGGTGATGATGGGAGGAAGGGACTCTGCGAGATGAGAGCGACTACAAGCTCACTATAGAGACTGCAAGGGAACTTGAAGTTTGAATTTCGAAGGGGAAACCAGAAGGAAAGCTGGAGATTGATGCACCAATCCTTGAAGGGTATAATGGGGAAGTCTCTAAATGCCTGTGGGTTATAGGACCAGTACAGCCTCACAATGATCCTCTACCTGTATCTCTCACCCCAACACTTCATTCTTAGTTCAGCAGTAAAGGCATCTCTGCAACATCTATTTGTAAAATTAATCAAGATGAACATTTTAGGTGTCCTACAAAGAAAGGAAAGGATGGTCTATGCTTGACAGGCTCGAGCAGGAGACTCCAAACCGTGGGCTTACCACCTGTTTGCATTTAACAAGCCGCAAGCTTACTTACCTGGGTACAACAGATCAGGACCGGAAATTTGGCATAAGACACACTGCAAAGCACTGAAGGCTAAGTGCCAAATGAGACCAGGTGCGGGGATGACAGAGAAAGTTGAAGACATACCTAATGAATAGACCAGTTGCCATTGCATCAACATATCATCTCCTTAGATCACAATGTAGAAATTGTGTTCTTCTGACAAAGGCAAGGCAGATCTTCCTCAAAGTGAAGGTGCCCACCTTGCCATAGTGTAATTACACCAGCATTTGGGACCAAGTAAATATATATATGCCATTGACATTTTATCGGAAGAAAGCACTATTTGCAGGGCTGTGTGCTGTCGCCGCATTGTATGGCTTTCGGTAACTGTTATACAAAAGCTGTACCGACGCCGACACCAGTTGGATGGTACGGTATACGGCTGTTCCGTCGCCAAGAGAGGAGTACGAGAGCTAGGAACTCTCGCATCATGCCTCCTGGATGCACCAAGGTCAGATGGCGGGCAAAATGAGTAGAGTTTAGGCCACTCGCCGTGGTAAACTTGTGAAGGTCGAAGGAGTGGTTCGATCGAGCCGACGGCACGAGTCGACCTCTTGATCAAATTTCCACGCCGCAGACGTGTCGCGTCAGGTCTCAGATTCGTGCTACCACATAATCTTACCTATTTTCCCTCTAAATCAGGTCTTGTTTAGTCCTAGTCTGACATACTAAGAATGTCAATAGAATTTTGGAATATTATGGGCTCAAGTCGGAATCACGGAAGAAATTCAAGTACAAGTTCTGGGAGGATAAATTGACACTAGCGTCTACTACTCATTCAGTGCCATGAAAAGCTGAGGAGACTATAAAAATTTCAGAGCTTCCAATGAAGATTAACGTGCAGTAGTCTGCGAGTTCTCATCTCATCATTTCCGCTCCAATAAAGCCAAACGCATCACCCGATTCACCACCGAAGGCCCTTGGGGGCAGGCCCCACGCCCGACCTCCTCCATCTTCCTTTCCCACAGAGGATACACCACAGGGTCGGTGAAATTTGCGACCAAATATTGAACCTCGATATCAAGCAATTCAGAGTACCTAGATGAATTTATCAGAGATACTGTACTCCAAAAAAAAGCAATCTGCATACCGGTGGGTAAACTTCGAGAAAACTTCGTCAACGATGTTCCTGGGCGTCAGCTGCGAGCAGATGTTTTCGAACGCCAGATCTTTAAGGCCGTCAAGACCTGCCTGGTGGAAAGTCAGAAGAAGTCGACAAATCTTCGAAACATAGAATCTCCTACCTTCACAGCCAAGCGATACATCGACTTTGGCGAGCACGCATCTTTTGTCGCTGTTCTAAGCGTTCCACCAGTGGACTTGAGAGGTGCAAATGATATCTCTTGAGTATACAAGTACGCCAGGAAGGCCTTCCAGCTGGAAGAAACAATCAGACTCCCACCACGATTCTGGCTCAGTAGGCTATTACTACTTACGTCGTATAGGCAGTGTCCTTGACATGGCAAACCGTTCCCAGGCGAACTGGTCCCCGTACATCCGCCCCACGGCTGTCATGCTCGAAGGCGTCGAAACCAAAATCCATGCGCAAATGTGAATCAATAGTTTGCAAGTCAGTTTAAGCAGAACAAGCAATCACCTGTTGTAGCCGTCATCACAACATCAAGATCCTCCATATCCGCATGATTATCGTCCCCGTCATCCTCATCAAAATCACTATCCCCATCATAATCGTACGTATCCCACTCCGTATCCTTGTGACCGTCAGAATCAAGATCGACCAGCGTTGCGCCCGTATTTATGTCTGACATATCAGACGTTAGCAACCCTCAGGACTCATTGGAATTATGCACATACATTTATCCAAGTAAGCCGTGTATCCCTCCACTAGGACACTGCTCGCAAAGATCGCCTGCGGATGGCCGATACGTCCGCGAGGCGATATTTGTGTACGGACCATGAATTTGAGATCAATGGGCAGTTTCCCATCGTTGTCAAGGGTAGACTTCATAACCTTCAAAACTCTTGACCAATATGTAAGAGCGGAATCAGGTTGGGGAATCTGCGATAAAGGCTCTTCTGGGGGGTCAATGTCTGGAGGAGTGACGTTGGGAGCGTCGATGTCTGGGGGAGCGACCTCGGGGGAGTCAACGTCTGGAAGAGCGGTATCAGGTGGAAGAACGTCTTGGATAACAACATCCGGAGCCTGAGGAGCCGTATCTGGGAGATAGACATCAGGGGAAGCCACATCTGACAGACTAACACTTGGGACAGCGACATGGGGAGCCACGTCGTTCAGAAGAGTGACCATGATTTTGACGACCAGACTTGACTTTCGCCGAAACGCAGGCTCTTCCATGAGAAAAACTCCAATGCAAGCTGCTATCTCGGGAATTAGAGTTTTGTCCCTTACCTGCTTGGGCGTCGACCCGATCGATGTACTGAAGGACACGGTACCAGGCGGGGTAGGTGTCGAACCTGGCAAGATGTACAAGTTACAACATGTCTGCAGTCTTCGCGTATTTGTTTTGGCGCCAATGACTTGATTCAGAACGACACATCGTGCGGTCCACCCCAATCCAAACTGCTCGCTCTCTAGTGTATGCTTTCCGACTTCCCTGATGACTGGAAGGGAGAGGTGTGATAAGAATTGTTGCGCTGAGATCCACTCGTCAGGCCTTGTTTTTGTCAGGAGCATGTCGTTGATGGAGATGGGGTGAATAAGTATTCGGATGAAGAATGTTTCGTTACATGCCTGTCGCTTTTCCGTGGGAAACAATGCGGCTGCGGCATGGGCTATATTAGTAATATTGCACGCTGGTGGCATGAGTGCATGCCGTCCCGCATATAAAGCGAGGCACAACCGGAGCGACACAGGGCTGCAACAAAATTCGAGTGTATCTATTCACAGCGTATGTCAGCAGATGATTCATGAATCGGCTTTACAACACAAAATTAACCCTCTTCCCGGATGCGGCATTGCTCCGGGATTTGACTATCGAAGAACTCTCAAAATCGCAGGGAGCGGACATGTAACTTGTGAGAAGGTGTACCTATGAAGAGAACGACGGTATGGAGGGCTGATGATATACTAGTCGTACTTAGTACAAAATTTTGCGACTCTCAAATGATCCCGAGAAACATGATCACTGAGCAGACGGAGAAGTAGAGAGCGAAATCGCAGAGGAAAAGATGAAAGAAATCCCGCAATCCTCTGCGCCAGTTCGTCAATGCCAGTATCGCCCAAAGTTGGGTTGCAACTTTTCAGTGTCAGAGAGGAGAACGAGAGCTAGGTACTCCCGCGTCATGTCTCCTGGATGCACCAAGGTCAAATGACGGGCAAAAGGAGTACACTTTAAGACACTCATCGTGGTAAAGGTCGAAGGAGTTGATAGATCGGGCCGACGGCACGAGTGGACCTCGTGATCATATTTCCGCACCACAGATGTGTCGCGTTTGCATCACTGGGACCGCGTAAGGCTGCGTATTCAACGTGTATATTTCTCCTCTAAAACAGGTCTTGCTTAGCCCTATTCTGCCAAAATAAGAACGTCAACAGACTTTTGGAATATTATGGGCTCAAGTCGGAATTACAGACGAAATTTATGTACAAGTTCTGGGAGGATAAATTGACACTAGCGTCTACTACTCAGTCAGTGCCATGAAAAACTGAGGAGACTATAAAAATTTCAGAGCTTCCAATGAAGATCAACGTGCAGGAGTCTGTGAGTTCTCGTCTCATCATTTCCGCTCCAATAAAGCCAAACGCATCACCCGGTTCACCACCGAAGGCCCTTGGGGGCAGGCCCCACGCCCGACCTCCTCCATCTTCCTTTCCCACAGAGGATACACCACAGGGTCGGTGAAATTTGCGACCAAATATTGAACCTCGATATCAAGCAATTCAGAGTACCTAGATGAATTTATCAGAGACGCTGCACTCCAAAAAAAACAATCTGCATACCGGTGGGTAAACTTCGAGAAAACTTCGTCAACGATGTTCCTGGGCGTCAGCTGCGAGCAGATGTTTTCGAACGCCAGATCTTTAAGGCCGTCAAGACCTGCCTGGTGGAAAGTCAGAAGAAGTCGACAAATCTTCGAAACATAGAATCTCCTACCTTCACAGCCAAGCGATACATCGACTTTGGCGAGCACGCATCCTTACTAGTTATAGTTCGACGAGTTCCGCTGGACATTAGAGGTGCAAATGATATCTCTTGAGTATACAAATACGCCAGGAAGGCCTTCCAGCTGGAAGAAACAATCAGACTCACACCACGATTCCGGCTCAGTAGGCTACTATCACTTACGTCGTATAGGCAGTGTCCTTAACATGGCAAATTGTCCCCAAACGGACTGGTCTCTGCGCGTCCATTCTCCGACTGTCGTCTCTCCGTGATGCCGACGGCCCTGCAGAAGACTCGGATACGCTCCCTCCTATTAGCAGCGCCGTATCAACAACCAAAGGAAATACTTGTGATGGTGACCCCGGCGTGATCATTGACGGCCAATCTGTTGGCGTCGATAACGGAGGGGGGTCCGACGAGTCCGGCTCGAAAGCTTCGAAGTCAAAATCTATGCGCAGATACGAATTAATAGTCGGTGTTTCGCTGTAGGCAGAACAAGAAACAAGAAATCACCTGTTGTAGCCGACATCGCAGCATCAAGATCCTCCGTATCCGCATCATTATCATCATCTCCGTCATCCTCATCAAAATCACTATCCCCATCATAATCGTACGCATCCCACTTCGTATCCTTGTGACCATCAGAATCAAGATCGACCAACGTTATGTCCGTATTGATGTCTGAGAGTATCAGGCATTAGCAACCCTCAGAACTCATCGGAATTATGCACATACATTTATCCAAGTAGGCCGTGTATCCCTCCAATAGAACACTGCTCGCAAAGATCGCCTTCGGATGGCCGATACGTCCGCGAGGCGATATTTGTGTACGGACCATGAATTTGAGATCAATGGGCAGTTTCCCATCGTTGTCAAGGGTAGACTTCATAACCTTCAAAATTCTTGACCAATGTGTACTAAGAGCGAGATCAGGCCGAGGAGTCTGCGGTAGAGGCTCCTCAGGGGGACCAACGTCTGGAGGAGTGACCACGGGAGAATCGACGTCCGGGGGAGCGACCTCAGGGAAGTCAACGTCCGGAAGAGTGACATCAGGCGGAATAACGTCTGGGACAATATCTGCAGGAGGGTCCTTGGGGTGGTCAACATCCGGAAGGGCGACATCTGGCGAAAGAACATCTGGCACAACAACATCTGGAGGAGCTGTATCTAGGAGAGAGACTTCGGGGGAAGGGGGGAAAACGTCTGGAAGAGTGGTCTCGGAGGGACCAACATCATCGGGCTGAGTGACTTCTGGAAGAATATCTGGCGGAGTGACCTCAGGGAGAACTATATCTGGGATGGTGACCCGTGGAAGAACATCTGGGGTGGCGACCTTTCGGGATTTCGCCTTAACCTTCGGAGGAGCGGCCGGAGAAGCAACGTCCTTTGAGAAAGAGGCTGTAATGTTGACAGCCAAGCGCGACTTGGTACCAAACTCGGATTCTTGCAGAATGAACGTCCCAAGGAAAGTCTTTTTCTTAGTGAGGGCTGGAAGTGTCTTCGTTTGCTCCGGCTTCGAATCGATAGACGCACGGAACGAGACGATACCGGGCGACGCCGATATCGAGCCCGGCAAAGCGTACAAAACACAACTTGCCTGTAATCTGTCCGGTTTTTTTTTGCCGCCGCTAAGGAGTTGGATCTGGACAGTGCATTGTGCGATCCACCCCAATCCGAATGGTTCGCTCTGGAGTGTATGTTTTCCGACTTTCCTGATGACGGGAAAGGAGAAGGAAGAATTAACTTGGCGTGCCGAGACCCACTCGTCAGGTCGTGACTTGGTCAGGAGCATGTCGTTGCGAAGACGGGGTCAAAGTGTGTTCCAATGAAGCATGTCCTTTATATACGTGGGGCCTCTCTGTCGGAAACCACGCTGCTGCTGCATTTCGCATTGATGGCATTACACGTCGGTGGCGCACGTATGCTGACGTACATATGGAGTCTCTAGTCTAACAGGCGTTGTTGTTAGCTTACAGCGTTCAGTGGAAGTATAAAACGACTTCACTGCACAAATGTAGCCCAATTCCTGGGTACAGCATCGCCCCGACGTGTGATCACAAACATAATTTCCTCATTTCCGGGATACCCCTTAAAATTCATCTTGACTAGGCGATGTGGCATGGAGCGGGCGTGTCAATAGTGGAATACTGTTTCCACGACTGAGTTAGTTATAAGAGAGCGTTGGTACGAATGATAATGATATAATAGCAGTTGTTTGTACAAAGGTCCGTTATTGAATGAGCCTGCGAAAGACGACCCCTGAGCAGAGCACAGAAGGAAAGACCGAAATCGCGTACCCGCTTTTAGTTCGCCAAAGTCGCCCTGGGAGGAGTCCAGCCCTGCCCGAACCGCGCTTTCAAAACATCCATCATATTCGCTGACCTCGGCGTCAAGCACGATTGCCTGGCGTGTTTGACATTCCAGAATTCCCACCAGTGCCATGTATTCCACGAGTTGTACATGCGTTGCCTATCCAATGGACTGGCGAGGAGATACTGATAGCTTTCGCAAACGTCAAGGTCAACCGTGAGGAAACGGGACGGAAAAAGGAGGAAAAGAGCGTTGGCAAGCGTCTGATCGTCACCGACAAAGACTCCTTGCGAGATATAATCGTCGTGGTAGCGGTAAAACATCCTCTGCCACCAATCTAGTGCCTGTAAGGAACCGCCAAAGAACGAACCTGTGCGCAATTTAGCTATATACCTACAATCCGAAGGGTAGAAAAGACACTTACTCTGGCTGAAATCATTGTCTATAGGGCCGAGTTGGTCCCCCCAGTATTTCATGGTTGTATGTGGAAGCGCATGGATAGGAAAGAAGAGACGGTCGCGGGGTTCTTGCCCGGTTGCCAAGACTTCTTGGGTGGTCCTGGCGTCCGGCCAAGTAATATTACCATAGTCAGGTCTCCAGCTCCCCACGTCTATCCAAAACGCATAATCGTACTCTACGCTAAGATTTTTCATCGCTCCATAGACGAAGAATGGTTTGCTATTCCGCATCGCGTACAGTTCCGCCGAATGATCCCCCGGTCGACGGTCAAAGCCATGCATTTCGACATATTTGTCGATACGGCCACGCAGAGGAGGTATACTGAGGGGAGAGGTATATGTGGTGTTAACAGTGATAGACCGAGAGCCTCTGAGGTTCAACACTATTTCCTCCATTCCCGGGGAGGTAAACAGGTAGATGTCAGTCGTGACTTGGCCCAAGAAGACGGAAAGCCATTGCTTGTACTCTGCGGCCCTATGATTTGAAGTGGATATAGGGTAGAAGGCTGATACCAAAAGAACTCTAGGGAGTAATGTCAAATCACTGGTGTTTAACGCGGGCTCGTGAGTGACTGCAGAGGATTCTTCGAACACGGCGAAGTTGTATAAAACAAAGAGAAATAGGGCACAGATGGAAAGCCCTAACAGCGCTCTAAATCTCCAAGGAGAGAGGTGCAAGGCCATTCAAACCACAATGGATCCGTGGAGATGGCGGTTAGTGGGAGAGATGCGGAGATCGGGCCGAGGGCCCGCATTTTTCGAATTCTGGGTCCTCTCTAGCCCACCGTGGCACCAGGGGAGACCTACCCAGCCGCCATGCGGAGTCGAATCCTCCATTCCAGTATACGAAAGTTACGGGTGGGTCATTTCGTATATCATTCTCACTCACCAACGCTCAAGTCCTGCGCTGCAGGAACTTTGCAGAAAATAATTTTAACTGCCCACCCCCAATCGGGCAATGCGTCGCATCTTCACCTTGAATATCAACCTGGTTCTAGCAATATGCACTTATCTTTTGGTCGGGACCGATTCCTACAAATCACCATTATGAATTGCCCTGCGGCAATCATGAATGGCGGTGTTGGTCTTGCTCGATGACGCTTCTAACAGCATCTATCATACGCCGATGTTTCAGAATGTGCTTGCAGTGTTTCAAGATTTTTGCTCTTCACAGCGTCACTTGAACAACTTTGAGTCAAACCAGGGCAGCCAACAGCTGATACCATCCTTTCCAGTCTACCACCACCGTAACGGGGTCTACCACGCCTTGCCCTCCTGTACGGCTATATTACAAACAACTACTGTTCATGAATTAGCCGCAGTCATGACCATGCTTCTTACAGAGCCCCACCGAATTGTCTCCGTGGATCCCCTGACCGTGAAAACAACTTTCACGTTCCCCAGCGACTTTCATGAGCATCGATACCCGCAGAAAGGCTTCACCTCTTCCCTGGGGTGGACCTTCTTCGTTCGATCCTCCGAATCCGTGGATAATCAACGAGAAATAAAAGTCGACTTTGGCTATATCACACCAGACAGCCCGGACTTCCAAGGCTATGCGATATCCATTTCTGGGCGAATGGCTGTATCTCCGATACGTGCATATTATCTGGGACCCACCACGGTGGCAACCCCTCGGCCAAAAATGTTTGTTGCTGCCAGGATCCATCCTAGGAAAATGCTCGTCAGACCGGATGCCAACTTGGCGTTCGAGTTTACTGTCATTTTCATGAAAACGTCGGTGCCTTCTCCTGCCGTCTGTGCACCATGTCCAGCCAACGCATCCAAAGTATTTCACGATGCCACTAGGACTGGGGCACTCTTTGACATCACCTTCTACTTGTACAGTCGACGGTCATATGATGGAAGAGTGGGCGAACGAAAAGCTCTTTTTGGGACCAAACGGGCACTGTTGAAAACAACGGACAGCCTTGACCGCTGTAATTGCACTTTCCTTGACCGCCGTCGTCGTAGCTAACTTGATTGCAGTCATAAATGATAACATCGTCAATGAGACTATCGACGATTTTCCTTCCGACGATGTCACGGATGAATACGATTACGGTGATGACAGCGACTTGGATGACGAACCGGAGCAAGATGATTGGCAAGTTCTTCCCAACAATCTAACGTGAAATATGCCCAGAATTCTCATCGTATTACCTAGGTGCTCCATAAAACATTCCGACCTGGACACACTGCGTTCTCGTAAAATTGGACACGCTTGCGTCCTGAACGATGTTTCATACAGGACGTACGTACACCCACGCTGTCTTCTCTCAGATAAGATTAACCCCGGAATAGGTGGAAGTGTCTACTTCTTTATTTTTACTCGGGCCGCCTGTGCTTCTCGATCCTGAACAGTGCCCGCGGAACCCGAACGCATGAATCTGATGACTTCCCCACCTGCTCCCCAAAATCTATGTACCGTCTAGCTAACATGGTATGGCATCAGTCCGTAAAGAACTCTTTTCGTCTTGACTGATCCCACCTCACCAGATTAATCACGAACAAATAAAACGGCTTTCCCTCGAAAACCTTCGATCCCAGCTATCTGTCAAGAATATCTATGAAGAAGTGTTCTCTGATTTTACTTCAAAGTACTGTGCCTTTCGCTGTTCAGGCGTTGTCCGCCATCTGATTGTACGATAGGTTTCCAGATGTGTTCGAAATGGAGCGGCAGATCATCCATACATTATGGTTTGATCCTATAGCACACGAAACAATACAGGAGCAGTTCGCAAATGGGGAGCTCCACCGTGGGCGATCCGCGTTCAAGATGATTATAGATACCATTGGGCCAAACCTTGTTGGATGCCCTTCTCCTTCAAGTTCTTCGTCGCCCGAGAATGGCCCTATTGAATGGGACGCTCGCTCCTTATATAGAGAGTATCAGTCACCAGTCATTCCGAACAGCTCGAGGCCAGCTTGGCGGAGGAGTCTTTAGATGTCTCGTTTTAAGTTATTTGATTTCATTTGTCTGGTATGGAAGATCATTCGCACCTAAATTATTCCTATACCCAGCATTATTTACAGTGTATTACTTCTGTATCATAAGCCCTTGGAACCATGGAAAGCGCGCTATGAACAGTGCGGGAGCTCATCATTTCAAAGACCCGAACAAACTGGGACCTCTGTTTGTTTAGCTTCTCTAACTCGGTAAGAGCTAGAAGGCTTTAACCCGGATTCTGTTGCACGGCATATTAATTTCCGACAACCCTACCATCACTTTGGATGAGCCAGGACCGTTGTGCACGAAGATTTACGGCGCTTTTGATATCTATGATTGTTTATGAAACTCGAAACAAAGACAACACTATCGCTTATATCCCAGACTATCGGAAAGCGGGCTGCTAGAGCGGCTAACTATCACTGTGTGGCAGTTATACGGACGCTACACGCAGTGCATTCAACTGGAGACCTGCCCCAGGCAGACAACGTGCCATCAAACGAACGTGAGAGCATAGAGGAGTTCCGAAGGTATTGGTATCGCCGTCATCAAAGGGTCTTTAAGGGTGAGCAAATGATGCTATTAGATACCAGGTTGGGACAGCGTTAGAACTTGGGATTTTTTAATCAATTTCTACTGCCAATAGAGGAAATGAACGGAAACAGAATTTTAGATTCATGGTTGAAGTTCTGATGTTCGGACAGAGATACACTGTTAAAGGGGTGTTGCGTCAATGAGGTCTTTAGTGTTTCATGGCTCGGACGACCAAGTACAGCACAAGATGAACAGTATCAAGACATGACGCGGCTATTGTCTGCGGCGCAGGGATACAGTCGCGACATCACCTACCCCTGTCCCCCGGTGAATACGTCTGCGCACTGGAATATAAATGCATTCCCCTATCAATGTTTACGGTATCATGAAACTGACGACGTATTATTAGATTAGACCTTTTATACTGTAGTTGAGCGCTCAGCCACATGATGTTTGGATGATGTGAGTTCCGTTTCAGTAAATAAAGGCGCTTAACATCTTGGATCTGTGAGCTATCTCAAGATACTCTAATTCTACATTTACCTGTTCAAAGCGATCGTTTTAATGTTCGATATCGGCTTCGCCGGTAGTGTAAAGAACATATTTCCGACATATTATTTGTACTCCACTCCTATGATTGACCGGGTATGGTGGCAAGATGTTTCGCACTGCGTCGTACGGGTGCCATTTATTTATCATAACTCAAATGATTTTATTTAGCTGATGTACACCTGCCGCGAATATGAATAGGTATAGTGGGTCAATGGTCAAGGATCAAGTCACTCCTCAGCATCAGGAGGAAGCTCGAAGTCCAGCGACCTATGCATCGATATTCCTGAATGAATATACCTCAGGGCGAGACCTGTGCCTCGAGAGACGATAATCGACGTTGTCTGTCGTCAACCTCAGGCGAAGAGCACTGTCCGTGGGCTCGGTACAGCGAAAGGCAACGACAATTCTTTGAATTGCATCAAGGGGATTGTAATTCATGAAACAAGTTGAAATGACGGGTGTCCGTATGGAAAGAAACTCGAGACTGATCAGATGCGGCCACTCATGAAGGCCTGCTAGAATTCGTGTCTATAAATGGAAAGTCAGTACTTGAATATGCATTTGTACTTTGGGGCCTACGATTATGTTGGTTTTGTCCTCCATGTCCAGCGTTTCCTGGTCGAATTTCACGCGAATGATCTCGAGTAGCTTGCACTGCCTTAGAGCATCAAGCGATCTCGTATCAAGACACCATCCGCCGTCGTACTTGGGTTGAATGTACAACTTCACAAGGGTATCAGCGTGCCTGGGAAGGATGTTGTGCCAAAATTTCGAGCATCCACTATCGGCTTCATGCTCCGTGATCAACATGAAAGATCTGGCACCAGAATACGATTCGAGGTACTCTAGAAGGGCATCATTAATGATGTCCACAGATACATCCCGTAGATAGATCTTCTCGATTAATAGAGCGCGCCAGAACTCTTCCGCAACATCGACAATGTGAATCCGGAGAGAATATAAATGATGAAGATGTTGCACAATTACTGGGACATCGAGCGCGGGTAATATGAGCGCACCCTCAACGGTTAGCTGCTCTATGCGGTTGTGCCTTCCTTTTTGAAGTTCAGAGAAGATATTCAGGACAGCTGCAGGTGCATTACTCGTCCTCAAAGGGGTCGACAGATGTAACTGTGTTAGATTGGGACTCTGGGCAACAAGGGAAGGAACGACGTCGAACATGTGCTCTCCGTTGAAGCTGATGCGATTGAGGCCATGGAAATCAAGATATGATGCTTGACCATGATGAAGACCAATATCAAGCAGAGAAAGTAGCGGAAGCTTGCTCAGAGCGAGCAGTATGGCGTTTACTGAAGACAGATCCATCTCTCCTCTCTGAAATCCCAAAAAACTACAGATAAGACGATGAGTAAAATACATAAAATATATGGGCCGTTGCTTACTATAGCGATTGCAAGGAAAGAAGAGATGGAATTGCCCCAAGAAGGCGCTTCTGAATTGAATGAATAGTGCGTCGCCTTTTGTTCGATATTTCATGCCAGAATCCACCCTTGCCGTAAGGTGGGTCGAACGGTCCATAGATGCGAAGAGTTCGTACGTGCTGACCTAGGTCATCTCGCGTACCTATGTCCCCGAGAAATGACATGCATTTCCGGTAACGGCGGTCTTCATTAAGACAGAGTGATACTGTGTCGAAAACGAGAGGGGTAGTCACACTGCTAAGCGTCTTGGAGGTCAATCGCAAATTCTTTTTGTCTTCAAGGCTGAGCTGCAACGAACAGGCGGTCAGTGTTCTTTCAGGTTGCGTTCCCAAATGTCGTTCTACGTACCAGAGAGCAAATTCTTCGTAACAATTCGAAAGGAAGTGAGAAAAGCATCACTCGTAGGCGGTCGGCACACTGTACGGGTAGATCGATGTTATGACTATGCCGGTGACCAGTTATGCGAGCGACTTTCCTTCTGATAAATGAAAGGGTAACTACGATGAATGATGAAAATGCTGTGCTGGATGACCGTTGCCACATCACCGCAGATGCCGCGGTATTGATGGATTCGGACCGGCGATGATGACCATGCCAACGAACGGCCACTATGCTGAATGAAATAGACAATACACCTCTCGCTTTTTAGCGTTCTTCCGTTCTCTTCTCCTCTTACCTGTTCATCGTTATGGTCATTTGGCTCTGTACATCGCACTTGTCGTAGCATGCGAAAAGAAACCATCACGGACCTTGATCTTGATTCAATGAAGATCTTGCTACCGCTGTCAAATAATCCATAAGTTCTCTTTGCAAGGCTAGCAATCAATGTTGAAAGGAAAGACACGACTATTTTGCGTCTTTCAATCACTTTAACTGCAAGCTTACCATGACTGTAGAAAGCAGCGGTATAAGGATCTTTGAACAACATCGCACCATACTATACACCCCGATATCCGAGTCAGACAGAGTTAGGTGTCGACGGAACCTCTGGAAGAAAGTGACGCTTGCACTCCCTCAATTCGGTTCTTCTTAAAGGCGTGAGGTGGTTCTCAAGGTCGAGACTGCGCTCCTTTCGTTGGGTAAACGCGGCGGAGCTGGTGATGCGAATGGAAGCTTAGCCCGTGGTACATGAGACGTACTAGTAGGATAAAGGGGAAGATTGGGAAACCAGGTAGGTAGAAGGTATGGTGAGTATTTAATCTTCATCTTTGTTTAATAAGTGGCAGTGACTAATTGATAATTATCAAGCTCGTAGCTCCTTTGTACATCACCCTGCTGCGAAAGGGGGGTATTCTCTTCGTGATTGTATGAGCGCACCATCCTATCATTACAGGTACTGAACAAAATTACGACGACACACATAATTCACATTCTAAAATCATCCCTACTCGCTTCCACAAAGCTCATCAACGTCCTCTTTCCGGTAACCTTCCTTGGTGCATTGAGTATCTCTTCCTTGCCGGGTTCAGCATTCAGCTCATGCACATGCAAGGACAAGAGCATCCCAGCGAAACCTTCCGTGAGACCAAAAGACTCCTCGGCAGTGACGCGCGTACGAGTAAAAATTCGCACAAACTCCTCCAGGAAAACAGCAGCAACATAGTTCAACAATGAGCTAGGGAGGAATCCACAACAAGAGGATAGGACACACATCACCACGAGAGAGCAACTCAGGGCCCGTAATAATATGGTCTGTGATGTGACTCTTCCCGTCCGTCAATGCACTAACAGCTACATCCGCGATATCAACACATAAAACCCTTCTGCACGGCAAGATCAATGAAGGGCTTCACCTGAGGGACTACCTCTGAGGTGGCTGCAGGCGAAACCAGATAGATTCGGTCGATTTCCGGGTTGGCGATGAAGACACTTTCGAAAGTCGGATTTGACGTCTTTGAAAGGCATGGGGACGACATCATTGCGATAAGTGAGTAGTACAGGCTGTTTGGCGTCTCTGAGAAACCGCGCGATACGCGTGGCTGTCATTCTAGCTCTACTTATGAGCAGGATTGTTATGGCGATATTGAATAAAGTGTAGGCAGCTCACGGGAATTCTAGGTCAAGTTATACAGTCTTTCCGTGGCAATGCAGTCCGTTTATCCCACGGCTGCGTAATTATTGGTAAGTAAGTCATGGAAACAAATTCAATCATCGAGGAAATATAAGTTCTGGAAGAGATTCGATGATGATTGACGTTTAAATGCGAACCGATAATCAATGTTTATATGTCCATTATTCATCTCGCAACCTTTCGTCAAACCGGACTTCATTGATACTTATTTCAATTCGATACAATGAGGAGGAGTTTTTAGAGATGATACAGAGGGCGATAATCCGCATCAATTGTATGATTCATATCACCGACTCAAAATTAAGCTAGTATTGGAATATGATTTCTTTACAAGAAAGTCAGTAACGAGGCAAGGAACAGCAAAAATATTGGTATTCACGTCCACAGTTCACTTCTTTTTACCTCCGTTCACCTTAAGCTTGAAGAATAGCATCCACTGGTCCACAGGTTTTATCCAGTCCTGCGCAGGCACCTTGTGCATTTCCGTGCACATCGAGCCATTTTTTACGTCTGCGAAGAACAGTACCATATAACCAGACTTGATGGAGCGTTCGTGTACGTCGATCTAGGAGGGAGGCGTCGTTAAGGGTGGGCTTGTGGACGAATACCTGGTTATACGTACCTTTGCTGGGCTCATGGAAACCATCTTCTTGAGCTCCTTCCTCTCAAACGCGACGACGTTCCTCAGAACTACGGTTGATGCATCATTTGGGCCAACTGGATTTTGATCCAATTCAAAGTAGGCGACGTGGGTTGCCATGAGCGAATGTTTGGGTCCCTTGAATATCTCCAGAACATGGTACGCCTATCAAGATGGTTTCAGAAGAAGGCATTTTCTATGATCGAAAGACCTGCGGCAATTCGACAGCACTGTCATGCATCCTATACCAAGCTGTCAAAGTTCTGGGATCGTAATACACCTGCCCAGCCAAACGAGCCTTTTCTTCACTCTCCTTTAGTTGAGCACGGATGGTTTTTCTCTCCTTACACATTGCTTTGTGTTGAGGCCAGTGAGCTCTGCATTGAAAATACTGGCAACCAGAGGCGACCACAAAAACGTCACTTTTGACATTGTTGACTGGAAGATATCGTTGAGAGGACGGAAAATGTGAGATATATTGTTTACATACCTGTGATAATACGTTGTTGAGCAGCCTGCACAACGAGGATACTGCTTTTCGCCAGCATTTGGACAACTGAGACAACCTCCGCAAGCATGGTGCAACGGCCCCTTGTCCTGAATAACGTGGTTCATTTCTTCACGCGACAGGATGACAGGACTACCGGAACCACTTGCGAGGACAACAGAACCGGGAGATAGTCTTGTAGGGTCAATCTGAGCGAGTTAGTGTGTTCCGTTGTGCAATGATACAGTCCGAATATACTGACGGTCAATGATGTCCCGGTTATAGGTTGGCCATTTTTGCCGAGTATTGGATTGCCGCCTTTGTCTGTAAGAGTGTGAGCTCCGAAATTCTTGACGGCACTCATTCGCAGTTAGTGTATGAGAACAAGTTTGAATTTCCTTTTTCGAAATAGAAAAAGGGGCTATTACAGCGTCTGGCTGCAACTTAGCAGTCGGTGGTAACCTGGCGAGCGCTCCCTGTCAAGAATGGAAAATCAATAAATAAGTCGTAGATACTACACGTTAATCATCATCACAATTACTGAGTGACTTCCAAAACATGTACTTCCTCCATGATCTCCTCCGTAATTCTTTCTTTCCCCAATCTGTCAAATATTCTACCTTGAAAGCATGAATACTGTTCTTTTCATCGTGAATTTTTATCGAATAACCGGCAAAATCTGAAGAAAAGAGTAATATACGGCTTGCCGGTAGTGACGATGCAAACCGAAAAGCTAAGATGTGCTTATCGATTTGACTAGCGGTCCTTCGAAGCGCGTCAAATCCAAAGGATTGAGACACCGCGTGTATCTGAAAGTCCCAGAGATTTGGCCACAACGTTACGAGCGATTCTAATGCTCTATCCTATGAGGACAATTAACCGTCAGACCGATAATTTCTGGGATAAATTGGAGGCTCACAACTACGTTGTTGGCTTTGACTTCAGTCCTCGCTTGATCAGCGCATACGCGCAGTGACTGCAGACTGTGACAAAGTGCCAAGGCGTCCAGCATTGGATCGTCCAAACACAATGCTCCATTGAGATAGGGTTCAATGCGAACCGTCGTCAAGGACCAAGAATGCGAGCTGACGACGTTCAGAAGGCCTTCGATGTGGGCATCGTCGGAAGCGAGGTGCACTCTGTGCCATATCCGCAAGGATAGTTCGCAGAGTCCTGCATAGGACATGAGATACGAAATTAAGGCGTTGCCAAAGCAACAATTATCATAGTATGAGAGATACGGCAAGTGTATTCCATTCTCGCGCAAACCGTCCCAAAATTCATCGGGCATGGAAATCCACGTTTCCAGGTCCTTCAGGTAACGCAAATGCGGTATAAGGCTGGGAATTTCATCCGCGTATAGCCTCTCGTACGATTCGGCTATCTTTAAATTTTCGACGATGCTGTAGGTTCCCCGAGGAAAAGAGCTGAATAGGAGTAAAATTGACTGTCCGTCCCTGAACCTGGGATCCCAGTGCCAGAAAGAAACATTTAACTCTGTCATGCCTGGATTGTTGGCAGGAAGAGTAACAACATCGGCAGTTCTTGGTCCGTGGTATCTGAGCTTCCGTATGCGGCGAAGGGGGGAGCATGGTATATTCCAGGCGTCTAAAACGTGTATTGTGACGTCGGACAAGAGGGGAAGGCTTCCGAATCGTTCAAACATTACATTGGTCTAGCTCGGTCCAGAGTCCCCACTACTTCTCCAACTGTGAACAGAAAGGCTATCAACACGGATCAAGCTCTGCAAACCCGCACTCACAGCAACTCTCTCAACGACGTCATCAATGGAATGGCTTTAAGAAAGAGAACGTCGAGGTAAGCCGAACTGTACTGTCTCTTCTTGATAATAGCTTGCCTCGAGGATCGGGAAGCGCTGGGCTGCGAGCTTTCGGACAGATAGTGAACGATGGAAAGACGGGTGACATATTGCGCTAGTTTTGGGCCAGACCCAAGCGATGTGAGAAGCAGTGGAGCTGGGTTGGAACATCGTGCCCAAACCAGGTCTATGTGAATTGACTGGAAGACGAAGGGCGTGGCGATGTCGCTGAAAAGTTTGCACGTACGTCGAAGCTGTTGACGAGTTCTATTATCTGCCTGGACCCTTCTTAGTGGTGTCTCCCCAGCATGATAGGGTAGGCTGTTACTTCGAAAGCAATTTTGTTCAATATTTCGTTGGGCACCGAGAGCAACATCGCAGACAATTGAACTAGGTCAAGCGAAAGGTGCTGTTGCTCTGTTCCGGAGTTTGGCATGAAGCGGCAATTCCCGAGCCTGCTAGATGCCGTCTCTCATGCCGGTTGCAGAAGCAGCGGTGATTCGTGAAATCCCTTTTCTTGCGATTCCTGTTGCCAGCATGTTCTCCTTCCGTCTCTCAAGCGAATACCGCTCAGCCACAAATAGTGATCGGACAAGCTTCAAGATCCAGGAGTTTAGCTTAGTCTGCGGGGGGGCCGCATTCTACCTTGCCTCGAACTTGATATCGCAAGGGAATTTGGGGGGGAAACTACGAATGTGTTTAAAGCTTGCTTTGCGCAAGTCTAACTGCGGCAAGTTTAGCACTGGGATGCTGGTTCACGGCAATTTGAACCTGACACCTACTCGAAGACCGAGATCTTGAAGGTGTTTCTCGATCGGCTCCTGGTAAGACAGTGCAGTGCGGAGAGGAGTCACATCGCTCTCTCATTCACCCTCCGACCATCCTACTAGGTAAACTCAAGTGATTACTCTCTAATTTGTCCTCTCATTGTTGTACCAGTATCAGTGACATACGTTTTCAGTTACCCTCCCTCCTTTCCCTAGTTCTTATGGACTTCTCATCAGACTTTTCATGCTTGGACAGATTTATTTCTAGTACAGATCAAGTACAGATGTTTTTAATTACGTTTCTTCGATTTCTCCGAGTCTACTCATGTATACTAGTCTAGCTACCGGCTCAGACACACGACGCGCCGAAATCGATTCAAGCCCCCCGGGGGACGTTTTCCAGGGGGCTGCTTTCCGCTATCAAAGTTTCCAGAAAGAGCAACCCAATTAGAAGGCAGCATATCATGAAGAATCTCTGTGAATGCTGAAATTACTTCTAAACTATAATTCCTTACATGTTCGATGACGCTCTGGGATCACCATCGCCACATTGGCGGCAAACAGACCAATTTACCCTGTCCGTATCTTGGCTTCCTGCTTTTGTACACAAGGCACTGCCAGCAGTCGCGAAGTACCCAAAATATAACGTAGGATCCAGCCAGGGAAGTAAAGTCGAGACTATTAGCATTTTGACGGTCATCATTATACGGAGAATTTGTCGAGTCGAGCGAATGGCTAAAAACCTGTACACGAACGTATTCAATTAAACAGTTGATCTCTTGCAGTTCTTCGACAAAAAAAATTACACCTACTGCTGAGATGCTTGACCTGATCATATCACACTGAGTCTCATGCATGATGTAGGTGAGTGCTGTTGCAGGGGCTAATCCTGTGATAAATTGGCAATATCTGGGTGGACCATGGATGGCTTACAAAGCTTTCGATCGAAACTGTAAAGCTGTTTGGGAATTCCAGATACACTCTTGCTTGGACTGCTATTGGCACAGTCTGGTTGAACACTGTCAACATCCCGCTTCATCTCTTCCACTTGCAATATTCTATTTGTGGACGATTACAAACTCTAACTGTATTTTCGAACCATGAAGCTTCCGATATCTTCAACCCATCTGTTATGGATATCGGGGTCTTTTCCGACTTGAATATGAGTCGCCACATGCTTACTCTCGAACTTCTCGGCATTGACCTCGGCCTACCAGTATTTTCTCTTGCCTTCTCTATTCTTCCTGTAGATACTAGAATATAGCAGAACATTGTAGAATATTAACGATTCAAAGCCTCTAGTCTATAAACACTGTCTGTAGTATAAACTACAGACACAACTTTCATTACTCTTCAATGCCCACTTAACTGTGTGGTTCAAGCATCTCTGATCGGTCACACCTAGCGCATGCCTTTCGATGGCTTCCTGACTATGCCTAGCACTTGTTAGCACCCTTACGGGTCCCTCTTGGTAGTTGGAACTCGGCTTACGGACATCCTCGCTCACGACGTGGGTTTTACCCGAGTATTTAGTACTTCGTGTATCACTCAAAATACCCTGATTTTTAACACTATCATCGCTTATATCCATCAAATCTAACACTGTAGACGGCGCCCCTGCCCTCGAAGCCATAACAGTTTCGTATTTGTCTGAGATCGAGAGCCTGAGGATCCATCTTTATTCCATGGATGTGTCGAAGTTGAACTCATTCACAGACAAAAGAGACGAGATGTTCCTATGTTCTTTCTCGGAGGTTTCTTTCCAATCGACCCTCACATCATCAATCAATTGATTTCACGACTCACTGGGAATAGCGGATGCTTTATTCGCCACTTCTTCGATTGAAAGATATGAACTTAATGGGCGTCGATTCCTTGTCTAGTCTGTCTTCTGGTCAACATCCCGTTTCTTTCCGTTTCTTTCTTTTTTTCCCGACCGCTTTCATCAATGCGATCAGTGTAACGCCCCGCCTCCGTTTTCATGAAGTGTGCCTTCGAGTATGGCGCACCGGTTACGTATGAATTTGCCATCGACGGTTGTGCCATATACCAAAATGCTACCTTATTTCGTACTGTTTCATAGCTGTTGCCCAACGCCAGGGAATCAAGTTTTTAAAACCGTATAATAGTCTTTCCAGATTTATGACAATACTGCACAATGACGACGGGACACCTTATTCGCGTATTGGATGTCAAGTAAGTCTCAACTAAAGTAGGCTGAAACGAACTGAAGCCAATCCCTTCTGCTGTACCAGGATTGTACATATGGAACAGGGCACGGCTGTACGAGATTAATTGCATTCGTAAATGAACAAGAGTATACGCCTTCATAGGGATAAGCCTCGACAATAGAACCTCATTTCTCAGACTCGTTCAAAACAAAGTGTGAATTCAAAAAGCTCGTCTGTCCCATCCCAGTCTAATAGAAAGGCAGCGTTAGTAGTCTAGGGTGACACGAACGATGGTGCATACATCAGGAATCATAGTTGTATTGTCTCGCAGGAGCTGCAAGACACGTTTGACGTCGGTGTATACCGCTCCCAGGCACCTGCCATAAGCTAAATCTATTATTTAAGCTACGGAAAACTTGCTCACCTCCGGGGTTCAGATCCAAATGAAATTGACATAAAAGTCTACCATCTGATTGCGAATCATCCTCCACATCCGTAGGGTACGGGTCCAAAAAGCAAGGACAGCTCTGAGCCATGGAATATTGAAAAATAAGTCAGTATTACTCAGTTGGATGCGAGAAAGGAGCTGATACTAACCGCCAAGTTCCGGATTATTCCCTGGTATGAACTCCCTAAAGTAATACGCATACATCGGTTGCGACGCACTCGCATTTCAAAGAACAACCTCCTCGGGGCTAAGAACACCCCATCCGTAAA
>JAUEPR010000193.1:0-64486 GCA_030435655.1 Armillaria novae-zelandiae
TTAGGATGTTTTGGTCGAGTGTCGTGATGTCTGGTGTGATGCTCATGGGTTCCGGTGGTGGCTAGCACTCAAGGGAATATAGGGAAGCTTCGAGCTAATTGTTAGGACTAGCCCTGAGTGAACCAAACTAGAGTAAACTGCTAGGCTATGCCGGGTAATACCCGAGTCCAGCAGAGTCTCAGTATTGTCTGGCTGTGATCAGAGACTAGTGCAACAGTCAGATCGTCGCGAGTGGATCGAGAGAAGAATGAGGTTGTATAAACTTTAGCTCGAAGCTGGGTTTTACAGCTGAAAGCGTGCTACTTATATACTAGAAAGATGGGTCTAATAATAGTCCTTGGTGACAGTGATGGTGAAGATTTATGGAAGTTGATGCGACTGTCACGAACGTGATGCATATAGTGCCGATGTGAAGGTTTGACGGGTAAAAAGTAAATAAATCGTAACAAAACCAATACAATTCAATTCTCAATATCTCTAAGATACACGCACAGCAATAGCACTCGTATAATATCTAGACTTCTCTAAGTCCAAAGGCTTTTCTCAAGAACAAGAGGGTGCGACTTCCATCGCCGGGCCTCCAGGCAAGGGTGTATAACACAATACAACTTCGTCAAGCATCTCCACAACTTTCTAGCAGTCGCTCGGGACTCTAATAACCACTGCACACAATCAATAACACCCTAAACACCACTTAAACAACTGCGCTCGAAGCAGAAACCAAATCCTATTAAATTCAACACACTAATAAACCTCGCGCGTCGCACGCTAAACCAAAACCTTCGCAAACATGTGGAGAAGTGTCTACACTGACACAAAACTCCGAAACTTCCACAAGAGCCACAGGGTTTGAACCTACGTGCTCGAGCTTCCAACCAATCATAGATTCACAGGATTCGAACCTATGCAATCCAGAGAAACCCCGTCCGACAAGCCAAAGGGTTTGAACCTTTGCCAACCTGCGGAAATAACACAGAAAAGCAAACACTAATCAAGCCAAAGGGTTTGAACCTCTGCGCCTGTAATGCCTCGTGTCACACAAATGCCCTCAAGAACTCAAAAGGGTGACCTTCAAGACACTGTACTCTTATTCTCTCACAGAGCACAAGTCAAACCAAAACCAGACTCTCTGCACGGAGTGCCGCACTATTTTCTTGTCTAAGTGCACGACTTAAATCACACAATAGATATCTGATATGGGTTGTATTCTCTCTCGAAGTTACTAGCTACTCTAAGTGCTAGAGCGCAGGGCTGAAAAGCTTTGCACTGTTACACCGTAGGCTCGAAACTTGTACTCTACATCTACACTACAGTATTTATACAATTCTACATCATACATGTCAATACAACTTAATACAGTACTGTTAGAACCTCAGAACATTATTCCTCGCAATGTGCGTGCATTGTTATAGCATGCCCGGGGCTGGACACTTGGTTGGAGGCCTATCTTGCGACCAGATTCTGTTTCCTCATGGTTGATACTCCACTCGCACTGCATTCTATACGTTGGCATGTCACTCGTCATTTCTTCGGAGGATACTTGGAGTGGCAACCAATCATATACACTGTATCTCATTCAAATGTTGAGTTTCTAGGTTTCTCTGGTTGGTGGGGGATACCCATGGTAAGCCTAGGCACTGCGCTCTTTGGCGAAACTGGGTTCTCTCAGAGTTATCTATACTCAGGCATTATTTGGGGACATGCGCATGCGTGCCGCGCGATCAGGCCCTGTGTGTCATAGATCATTGTGTCACGTAGTTCTCATGCATGTCTTTCAGTAATGCATTAGGGTGCATATGCAGTCTGCTTCTGGTGCATTCAGTATCAAGTGCTGAGCTCTTGTACTTAGTGTGACCTCAATGAAGTATCATACTAAGTTAGAGCATGCACTCTACCAATAGTCACTTCAGACTTGTGCATGCATGCATGCGTTGTTATACCGCATGCGATGTTGATATCACTGCGCTCTATGGCTATTTTTATATATGCGTGCAATGTGTGTGGCAGATCAATCCTTCTCATATCATGTCTGTCTCTCATCAATTCATTGGAGCGCGTATCTGATCTGCCTCTAGTGTATTCAATATCAAGTGCTGAGCTCTCATACTTAGTGTGACCTCAACGAGTATCATTCTAAGTTAGAGCATGCACTCTACCAATCATCACTGAAGACTTGCACGTGCACGCGTTGTTACACTGCACGCTATCTTGGTTTGTTCACTGCACTCTATTGGTTTGACACTGTGCTCCATGTCTATTTCCATCTACATGCACAGCACGCGTCTTTTCATGCGCTCTACTTCTATGTTTCTATACGCACGCGGCACACATCATAGATCAATGTAGTTCTCCTTGTATCATGCCTGTCTCTCATCAATTCCTTAGAGCGCATAGCTGATCTGCATCTTAGTGCCTTCAGTATCAAGTGCTGAGCTCTCATACTTAGTGTGACCTTGACTAGTATCATTCTAAGTTAGAGTATGCACTCTACCAATTGTCACCCAAGGCCGTACTGCACGCAACTCTATATTGTGCTCTATACATTTATCATTGCACTCTGTGTGTTTGACACTGCGCTCTATGCATATAGCACTGCGCTCTATCTGTATCTTTCGTTATCTCAGTACCTAGCCATTATGCAATGCATGTATTGATACATTTCGCAAAATTACATGTGTAGACACATTGTGAGCGTGTCAGCGGTTAGTCACGCTAACCTTCGACACTATGAGGGTACCATATGCAAAGGGGTAAGCAACTTTTGACACAGTGTCCTTATTTGTGGTCACAAGGATTTATTTTTATTCCTTGAATATCACGATTGTTGAAAAAAAAATATTATCACATTTAGATCTATGTACATAAAAATACATAGTAAATTGGTTCCTTTTCAAATAAACTACAATGAATTTTTACTTGCCTTATATGTAGCACATAATGTCTCTGGGGTCATACTACTTTATATAGTAAAAACAAATATGTGCAAATACCGGGTATCGATATAACCGGAGCAGGTCAGTCTTGTATTCAGTACTTCTCCATCTCCAAGAAGGCATGAGAAGTGTAGACTTCTCCATGAATTCGTTCAGCATTCTCACAACCAGGAGGGTACCACATCTGCATGAAACCCTTAACATGGAAGTAGTTGAACTGGGGGTCTTGAAAAGTGGTTTGGATGATATCAATGAGAGATCGGTGCCAGATGTTGGGAATTTTTACTTCAGGACAAGTGTCCTCAGGAACAGAGTGGGCATTGGGAGGAGGAAGTGGTAAGGTGACCAAATCCTCAGTCCAGCCATCATGCTGGAAAGGAGATGCATTGTCAGATGTGTTCAGGTCTGGTTCATCCAGGCATTCAGCCTCTCGAGCAGCATCAAATTGACTCAAATCTGATTTATGGAAATTGGGCATAAGGATAACTTCGTGAACAAGCCGGTTGAGGTCTCCAAGCATCTTCATGGTAGAGGAGTAGAACCATCTCATTAGACGGCAAACTGATGCATTGAGAAAGGGTGAGAACCACAGTGGGGAATTGGAGTCAGAGGAAGGATCTGTAAAGTTTGTGCTGCCTATATTTTGGCCATAAACACTTGTTGGGTCAGGCTTCATGCTAGGATCAGGGGCAATAGAGACTGTAGGAGCATCGGCAATGGAATTGAGGGTCATTGCTTCATCTGGACATGTTGATGGCATACAGTCCTTGTGTCTCTTGAATATACTAAACATGTCTGGTTCAGTATCAATGTACAAGTCTGGCTGGGGAGATGGTGAGGGTTTGGGTATGGGAGGTGGTGATTTTTGGTGATTTTTGGGTGGAGGTGGAGGAGGCTTGAGTGGAGCATACTGAACTATGGCCTTTGCATCCTTGGAAGGGACATAGTCAAAGAGGCATTGATACACCTGGTATCAGGCTACCCATAGATTTTGCAAATTTTATACAAAATAATGCAAACTACTAGCTGTACTAAGGACTAGAGTGGAGACTTCGCACTGCTAAGTCGAGTCATCTAGATCAGTGGTGGAGCACCTAAAACTGTAACAGAAGAGGAAGTAGAGAAGACATCTAGATGAGTCAACTCTACATGCCTTTCGAGATTACTTGCTATTTTCCATTAAAACAGACTCCACATAGTCACCACACAAACGGGACCTCACTGTATCTAGGCGAACCCAAAAACCCAGAAGTTAGAAAAACTGAACTAGATTTAGCCTGTCAAACTCACCAAATCTGAAGCCCACCTTGAATATCTACTAAGTCACGATGGAACCAAATTCCTCCATGGACTTAGTCTAAAAAGAAATGAATGAGAAACCCTGAACCCTGAATGAAAGAATAGCGTAGTCAGGATCCGAGGTACCAGTCTAGATCGTGACCAAAATACAATCTCGGTACCTCAATTGATCAATGATCAGTGGTTACATCCACTAAGATACTAAGCAATTAAACAAGTACTGAATGAATAGCCACATGGCACCATAGGAAAAACAGAGGCAGGAGTGCCTACAGACCAGTATGGTACTCCTAGGCGATAGGAAAACCCATTGCCTCCCTGTATAACTGAATAGATATCTCGGAATCACACCATTCTTATAGAATAATTACTCATCACTTGTATTACTATGCATAATCATGCTACTAGTAGTCTAGATAAGCAACTCCTATACCTAGATGTAGAATACTATAAAATACCATCATCTAGACACACAACAGCAGGAAAGCATTCCCCTGCATTTGTGCTAGTGGCCTATAGCTACCTAATCAAATAAGACATTTAAGTGCCTGTCCTCGACTGAGTAATTTGTTGCTAAGTCACCCAAATAAGAAAGAAGAAGTAGTTGAAGTGAAACAAGCCCTAGAACACTTTGAGTTTGAACGATTAAAAGAGTCAGCATACTCTAGAGTCTGTGTACTTGACGTAGAATCTGTGTATCCTTTGTAGAAGTCAGTGTACTTCTTTGTCTCAAGTCTGCAAACTTGTGTTGAGAGTTAGTAAACTCTAGAGCCAGTGAGCTCTTTGTAGAACCTGTGTGTTCTTTGATTGTTTGAGTTAAGGAGTAATCTAGATCAGCTATTGCTTGCCTAGATGACATTTTGTTCCCTGAACTAGACCAGTTCCTACCTACCTATTAAACCCCATGCCGATATAACTTGTTATCTTGACTAGTGTATCTTGTGTAAAAACATCTTCTAGATCAGAATCAGAAGTAGTTTTCAAACGCTTTACATTGAATTATCAAAATCTAAGATTGTCCATAGGTGCTTCTACCATACCCAACCTCGAACTTACAAACATTGGTGATAGTGTGAGTGTTTAGAGTGAGAGTTAGTCTCTAGATTTCCCATCTAGAATTTAGTTTCTCTTTCAGCACTGCCTGTCCACCGAGCACATCAGCATCATGGAATCATGCGAGTTTGCCGGAACTGCCCTAGTATGAGTTCTGGTTGATCTACAGGCTCAGTGAAAGGCTCATCGTTGGGCTGAGCTGCAGCAGAACCCATCACAATGTCTGCATCATTTTGAATGTCGGCAATATCATGTCCTTCATTCTGTAGACAAATTTAGATGAATTTTAGAGCCATGCAAGCCATTAAAACAGCAAGGATAATGTACCTGTACTGTAACCTCATGCTGCAGTGACTCGGATGGTACTCTCTTCTCCTTCTTAAGTGCAGACAGGCAGACTTTCTTGACAACAGTCCTACCAGCATTTTGAAGGCATTCAACAAGGGTCTGAGTATGAGACTGGTGACCTGAGCACCAAGTTCTGTGTGCACTGATAGCATGGGGGGTGTCAAGGATTTTTTTTGTTGCAAGAAACGCAGGTATGTTGCGGCATTTGAGGTAAAGCAACGGTGTAACGGAACACGTGATGTACACAAACATCTTCATTTACCAACACCCAAGAAATGGCGCATCATCGGCTTTTACTCTGTCCTTCCTCCCTTCTGTTCTCCTATCATGTCACAGTGTGGTCACTTGCCTTGTCCTGAGGCACAATTCTCCGGAACTGCTGATCAATCTGCCAGAGCAGAGTTTGCAGGTTTTCCAAGGAGTGAGTTTTTTCGTTTTAATTTGCATTCAATTCTGATGGCCAAAGCCATGGAGGGTGTCCTTCAGATAGCACCCGAGGATACCGCTCAGCCTGTTACCGCTGCAGCAGAGATTTGTATATCATCTCCCGAGGTCAACAAAGCCGATGCTGAGGATGAGGATCTCAACTACGACTCGTACTATAATGAAGTGACTGCAAGCCACCTGAGGTGCCCGACGTACCTGTTAGGAAGAGGTTGTTGGACAATGTAACAGAGCCTGTGAGGTTGGGAACACCACCAAATTAGTGGACCTTGGGGATATTTTGACTTGGGCAGCACTAGTGATATGACAGGACATCAGCAAAAGTCTTGTTGCTATTGAAGTACTGCCATCCCCATCACCACCCACCACACCCAGCCATCCTCCTTTGTTGACAACACCTACAACTTGAAGGGCTTCATTGGCTCCAAACCATCCTTTCCCATGATGCTAGGCTGCGTATATAGAGCTGCGAGCACTATTGATACTGCTGCTATCGTTGTCGTTATTGCATTTGGCTACTGAGCACTGACAGTCACCCTCGCTGGTGCTGTGTTACTCTCAGATGGTGTCGCCACCTACCATGACCTCGAGGGAAATCAAGGTGGTCATGTGCTAGCTCTGAGCAATATCTGTGAGGTGGCGCATAACAGATGCCTACAATGTTCCTTGTGGAAAAACAGTGCCCAAACCTGATCCAGTCAGCCCACTGGGCACGTCATCCGAGTCCTGGGGTCCTCCAGCAAGCGACCGCCACTCCTCGACGTTCAAAACAGTGACCAGCCAGAGCCTCTTCCCATCAATGCAATGTGATGACCTTGTGTTTGCACTGAGATGATGTATGCTCTTCTGGTGAGGCAGGTCAAGATGTCAAGCAAGGAATGGAGCACCAAAGAGCTGGCCTGCAGATGGTATGTACATTCCTTTTACTTGTGTTTGCAAGCACTTAGCACTCGCATCAAGAATATGTCTCTGTTCTGGAGATTTTGGTGCGACACAACATATGGCCATCTGTGGATGGAGTGAGATGGTACATGCAGGTATGTAGCATGGGACTGGCAGACATTGGGCAGCGACCTCGGAGTGGTACATCCTGTCAGTCACTGCATGCATTGAAGGGCACTCACTTTCTTGTAGATCCACATCCCTTCATCAATCATTCCCAGCCTATTAACATTGATTCCCTTCCACT
This sequence comes from Armillaria novae-zelandiae, assembly GCA_030435655.1. Classification (NCBI taxonomy): domain Eukaryota; kingdom Fungi; phylum Basidiomycota; class Agaricomycetes; order Agaricales; family Physalacriaceae; genus Armillaria; species Armillaria novae-zelandiae. The sequence continues at coordinate 7,267 of JAUEPR010000193.1, forward strand.
TTGCCTTGTCCACGGTGACGACCTCGTTTTTTCATTGAGACAATGTATTGTCATCCAGTGAGCAAGACTAGAATGTTGAGGGGATACCAAAACAATGGCAGGTGGATTGTGAGTGTTCTTTTTGACTTTGACTTCAAAGGTACTCACACATGTGTAGTACTATTGTTTCTGCAGAATGGGGAACTTTTGCTGATCTCTCGCTCCCCACCATCCTTCCTCCTCCAGCAACTGTGCTAACAAAGTAAGCAGCCATCGTTGAGGCTTGAGGAGTGTTTGAGGAGTGGGTGAACAGTTGGCACATGTGACAATGTCCGTTTGTCTGTACCTTTGGATATCGCCACGCCTTTCCACCGCCCAGCTCCCCCACCTTGTTCTACATGTCCCAATTTCTCCGAGCATTCAGTAACGAGCCAGGCCCGTTCTATGCTGCCCATTATGCACTCTCTCCCGCTGTCCTTCCTGTCGCACTACAGCTATCCACCTGGCACCACTCTGCCTTCGCCGCCATTGTGCTTTGAACCATCGACGACATCGCTGCTTGGACCCAGTATGCCCAGAAGGTCCTGCAGAACCCCTTCCAGTACTTGTGCCTGCAAGAGCCATACCCTCTGCCGTCCCCGGTTGAACCTTCTCGACGGCGGTGAAGAGGCATCTGAGTGCACAGTGCTAGAAATGCAACAGTGTCGAAGACACTGATCACACCCACACCCAACACTACACACACAAACACGCTCAAGTTTGTGGGGGGATTCTAATGCAATGAAAGTAGCGAACCAATACAATTGAATTCTCAATGTCTCTAAGACATGTGCGAAGCAATAGTGCTCATATAATATCTAGACTTCTCTAAGTCCAAAGGCTTTTCTCAAGAACAAGAGGGTGCGACTTCCATTGCCGGTGATGAGCCTCGTGGCTCTGTGCGCTCAGAAATCATGGGCACACGAAACAATTTAACAAAATTTTTACTTGCAAGGATGTTCAATTAACCAATCCTTGCAAGTCCATTACAAGTCAAATCCCCACCAAATAGTGATTTAGGTTGCGAAGCACATATTCAATAATGGTTCGCAAACCATAAATCATCAATACGGCACAAAGTACGCGGCAATACTGGTTACCACGGGACCGACACCGAACTAGTCATTCAATTCATGTCATCACCTAAACAAAGGCGGCATGATGCAATATTAGTCATGTGATGCCGCCCATACGATCACTGACTGCGCATAAGCGCACAGGCTGTGCCCAGCTACGGGACTCGTAACACAAACATACGGTCACGAAGTTAAATAAGAAATGAAGTTCACGAATCACCCAGGCTAGCACTGCGCAACTAGTATCCGTCAGTCAGCTAAGGATGCCGCAATACGTTGTAAACTGGCATACCCAATTATATGTTATAAAGCTCAGTAAGAGACGTTATAGCAATGATAATAGTGTTACAAACCCTTCACGAAGCTCACTAATCTATTACTGTGGTTACAAAGAATGACACCTTTAGATTATGCGAACCGTTAGAGAAAATTAGTATAAAAACTCAAGTGTATTAGCCAGAAATGCAGAATACGCTCGGGATACTACTCCCCCATACCAAAGACTACAGAACCCTTAGTGTTTGCACTAAGAACATATACACCAACAAGTCAGTGACTACAAACGCACTTAACTAAGTCGCGACCCCGCCGTCCCTTGCTTTACTCTATAAACCAAGAAGGCGGTTGTTCACCTTTGTTGGCATTCTCACACTTCCAGACATTGCACTCAAAGACGAGCACAACAGTAGACTGCGCCGCATACTAGGCTGCAATAACACCTTCGCGAACTAGATAGTTTTTAATAACTGCTTCGCGAACCGACCTTGTCTTATACAGAGCCTGTAGCTCGAGACATAACACCAAGTAGCCTTGAATAAGCTATGAACTTAGGACCTATAGTCACTGCACGGAGGTGCCTGACTAGACTCGCTAAGAACCTGCCTTCAGATTCTGTGACTGATTATACTAGCTGTTTAGGTGTTGTGTTTTCTGCCCGCAGGAGTCTCTAGGTTCATCACCGGGCCTCAAGGCAAGGGTGTATAACAAGACAAAGCTTCGTTAAACATATCCACCACTCTATAGAAGTCACATGTGACTCTAGTAAACACAGCACACAACAAATAAAACACTAAACATGACTTAAAGCACTGCACTCTAAGCAGAAACCAAGTCCTACTAAACTCAACACACTAATAAACCTCATGCATCGTGCACTAAACTGAAACCTTCACAAACACATGGAGAAGTGTCTACACTGACATAAAACTCCGAAACTTCCACAAGAGCCACAGGGTTTGAACCTATGCACTCGAGCTTCTAACCGATCATAGATTCACAGGGTTTGAACCTATGCAATCCAGAGAAACCCCATCCGACAAGCCAAAGGGTTTGAACCTTTCCCAACCTGCAGAAATAACACAGAAGAGCGAGCACTAATCAAGCCAAAGGGTTTGAACCTCTGCCGCTTGCAATGCCTTGCATCACACAAATGCCCTCAAGAACTCGAAAGGGTGACCTTCAAGACACCATACTCTCCTTCTCTCACAGAGTTCAAGTCAAACCAAAACCAGGACTACTGCACAGAGTGCTGCGCTATTTTCTTATGTAAGCACATGACTCAATTCACACGATATGTATCAGGTATGGGTTGTATTCTCTCTCAAAGTTCCAAACTACTCTCAGTGCCAGAGCATGTAGCTATTGTCTTTCACACCATCCCAATTGGGGTTCAACACCTCTAACTCATCACTAAAGGACAGAGTGCAAGGTTCAAACAGCTCCAAAGGATCGCACGTGTATCAAATAAGCTTGTCACTATTACATGGGGGGTCAGAAACCTCTTGTACTCTATCTACACTACCATATTTATACATTTCTGCATCCTACAACTTGGTACAACTTAATACACTATTGTTACAAGCTCGGAACATTATCCCTTGCAACACACGTGCATTGTTATAGGATGCCTGGGGCTGGACACTTGGTCAGAGGTCTATCTCGAGACCAGACTCTGTTTCTTCATGGTTGAGACTCCACTCGCACTGCGCTCTTTGCATTGGCATGTCACTCGTCATTTCCTCGGAGCATACCTGGACTGACAACCAATCATATAGGCTGTATCCTATTCTAAGGTTGAGTTTCTAGGTTTCCAGCATGTGTCATAGATCAATGTAGTTCTCCTAGTATCATGCCTGTCTCTCATCAATTCCTTAGAGTGCATGGCTGATCTGCCTCTTAGTGCATTCAGTATTGAGTACTGAGCTCTCATACTTAGTGTGACGTTGACTATTATCATTCCAAGTTAGAGCATGCACTCTACCAATTGTCACCCAAGGCCATACTGCACGCAACTCTATATTGTGCTCCATACATATCATTGCACTCTGTGTGTTTGACACTGCACTCTATGCATATAGCACTGCGCTCTATCTGTATCTTTTGTTATCTCAGTACCTAGCCATTATGCAAGGCATGTATTGATACATTTCGCAAAATTACACATGTAGACCCTTTGCAAGCATGTCAGTGGTCTGGTGCTAATGATGGATATCCAGATAGTTGAGCACGGTGAGTGATGCGACTCAATGATTATTTCTGTTATCAATGCTTTACTTTTCCTCCTTTTTTCTCGCTTATCTTGGTGTCTGCTACTATTTCTGACTATCGTTTATGCCAAAGTATTTCCTGTAAGTTATATACATTCTTGAATTGAAGAAAGCTTTTTGCGCAGACTCAAAATGAGTGCTTTTTCCCCCATTTTGTTTACAGAGTAATCACGTGAGATGTATGTGTACATCACAATGACGTGTTGTTCTTTTCCTTCTCTTCTCCTTCCACCATCACCCATCCCTTACTGTCTCATCCTACCTTTGTCACAATGCCCAACCCTGCCATCATCAAGGCAAGGTCAAAGATTCCACCAGGCGAACCGAATAATGCAGCCACAAAACCAAAATGGCCCACCAAACCAGCCTCGAAGCCAGCCATCCACCTAGGACAGTCAGCAGCCCCAAAGCAATGATGCAATAGTGGCAATATCAATTCCGAGGATGATGCAGCTCCTGTGTCAAAGAAGGGCAGGGTAGAACATCAGGGAGGAAAGGCCAGGAAAACTGGCACTCAGAAGACTCCACCGCCACCACCAGTCTATGACAAGGAGGGTGTTAGTGAGGATGATGGTACTGATGAAGGTAATACTGAAGGGGGTGGTACTGAGGAGGATGTCGATGATGATATCAGTAGCATAGCTGGTGGTCAGGTAAGAAAGGTAAAGAGGGGTGGTGACGGTGCCATACCAATGCAAATGGGGATCAGGGCTACTTGTCGACAGAAGTGTTACAAGGTTCTACAGCAGATCACCTCAGATGATAGCAAACCACCAGCAAAATGAAAGACAGATATGGAAGAGTGCATATATGCCATGCCCTCTGAATCTCATTCATTTCTCATGAAGTTATAGATGTATCAAGATTCTGTCAGATGCTCATACCTGGGGAAAGCTCATGCCACATGTGATTGACCTCTGGGTAGAGCCTGAGGATGTCCTCCTCGATGGATTTGAGCATATAGTCAGCTCCAAAGGGTATGCAGTATCATTCCTGTGATTTTGGCTGACATATCCTTGTAGTACCTCGGAAAATGACTCCAACCTAAAGGCCTTCAACACTTTGGCTTCATATTGGTCCCTGGACCTTTCAAAGGATCTTGACTCCTTTGCAAATGCCGATGATGGAGTGTTGAAGATCAGCATGGCAGTATGTGTACCTCCATTTATTGGAGAATTACTGACACTGGTGCCTGGGTTTAGCTTCATAAAGGTTTCAGATGTGCATGTCAAGAGGACACACATAAGATACATGACAGCATCCTCAAAAATCATTGTTAAGGACCCAAGGAAAGAGTCCCTCCCATTTCCTATCCCCATGATCAAGTCAGCACAAGGCTTCAATTATATTGAGACTGCTTGCCTCCTTTGTCCTCAAACCAACCTGGAGATGTTTAATTATGACACCAAGTATGTTCTTTTATCTATAATACTTTCCAAGGTAACCACTCATTTAGATGGTGCCAGCAGCTCTGTGAAGGCAAGATCAAAGTATCGCACTGGGAACTTCCATCATTCCTTTTCGATCAATCCAAAGTTTTGCCCGAGGATGATCTTGCTAGATGCATGGAGGGTTTCGTCTTAGTCAGGGTATGTGCATTGTATTGACTATAACAGTGACTGATTCTTCTCCAGACAGTCAAGCATCTCCTCACCAGTGCTGGCATTCCCAGTAAATCAAAAGGTCTGATGATGAGCCTATACTTCCATGGCAATGGCAATACCAAACTCAAAGAGTATCGGTAACATGCGAAACCACTGGCAATAAAGGCAATGTGTGTGCGAGTATGTTCAGGGCACCTCCATGCACTCCAATCAATTCCTCTAGACATAGGTGTATACTGCGATGTGAGAGTCTAGCAAGTAGTACCCTTTAGCAGTCGAGTACTTAGATATAGGCTATCCACCGGTAGTTATCTTGAATAAACAAGAGATGACAGAAACTGGTATGACATGAATACCAGGAATCTGTGGGAAAATGAATTGGATCTGGCAATATCAAGTTGCTAGGTGATGATCTTCTCGAAAGAAAGATCTAAAGAAAAATAGTGAATATATGAAGGTAAAACCGAGGCCGGTTTTTGTTGTTGGGAGTATGGGGCAAAAACAAGGTCCTATGTCAAGGGCGGGTTACTGATCTTATCCTATGTTAGTGCTAATCCTATAAATCTACACAGGGATTTTCCTATCCTATCCTATGCTGGAACTAAAAGTGAACTGGGTGAAATGATCCTATGTTGATGATGCAAGTCCTATAAGTCTTGTTCAGAGACTTCCCAAGTGGGTGGTAATACAATGTTGAAAATGAAACTGAAGTAAACTCCTATCTGTGAAAGTGAAGACGATGCAGCCTATAAAATGAAACAGGATACTATATTTACATGAGCAGCATAGAGAGGCACTAAAGCTTATACCAAAGCTAGGACCAGTTTATTGGCGAGTAGCTGGTGCAAAACCAACGGGCAATCGAGTATTCGAAACCGAGGTGGTATGTGGTCGAGGGTAGAGACGGTGGAGAGATGAATGAAGCAGTTAGACAGTGAAAACCAGTCTTAGGCTTATAGGGATGTGTGTGATATGCCAAATGATCGATAGGATTGAGTGTATATGCTCATAAAGCACGGTAATACACGGTATAACCATTGGTGGGCTGGCTACTGGTCTCTAGGACATGTGGGTTGTCTAGTGTCCTTGTTCTACAATACTCTACTGAATTTTATACTACAGCATACATGATATATTTAGATCTACTTAGTAAGGCTGTAAGACTGTGGCTCTGTAAGTATTCAAGAATCCATGTGTATTGCCAAAGGCTTCAGTAACAGCAACTCTTTTGTGTTCCTGTAGGGAGATAATACTAGGCATCACAAGTGGCCAATGTGCAGATTTTTAAGGTGCTGTTTAGCTGCAGACTGAGAGGGTATGGGGTATGTTCAGAGGTCACCAAATGGGATAACACTTTCTGAAGGCCTTGGCAAGGATGCAGTGTTAGTAACCATGGTCTATAGTGACCGCAGTCCTCAATTATCAAGGGGACTTGAATGTCGATGCCTATGACATCATATAATTAAATGATCGTGCCAGCAATTCAAGCCATGATGCATAGTTGATGTGACATTGATGCATCAATGTTTCGGTAATCCACACCTATTGCTGAAAGTAGGAGGCTGGCAATCAATGGTACCTTATTGTGATGATATACGAGGGTTAGGCTGCATTGTCAGGAGGGAGGGATACCAGTGTCGGGAGGGTAGTGTCGATCTTATATGAAAGTAGTATGCCTCTGTAGGCAGCGTGGGGTTTACTGAAAGCCCGCCTGGGAGCGCTACCAGTTATTATGATGGAAATTGTGAAATTTCCAGGCATACAGAGCCTGGAGGCTCATCAACGGTAGGAGCTTTCAACAATGAACAGGGTATGTTATAAATCTGATACACCTCTCATCTGTGTGATGTGTCTGGTGGCATAAATGAATGTACATCACAGATTTTCAGAACATAGATTGGTTGATCAACATGGCATAGATTTGAGAATTGAGTGGTGTAAAGCTTGTGCAAGGGTGCATCACTGGAGGGAGGAGTGTAAGTTGGTGAAGGCTGATATGCAATGTGTCAGACATACCCTCAAGCATGATGCAATCCTGTAGCACAGCCAAGCTGAAAATAGGAGGGGGGCATAAATGCTGGCAAAGGCACAGGGGCATATGCAAGGTGCCGGGCTGCAATATGCACCACCATCAAGGCCAGTTTTGAGTGGAAATGGCAATGTGTTGAGGAGTGGCTCAGTTTACACTATGGGGGTAATTGTAATGATCATGCTGCAGACTCCATGGACCTCATCCAATCATCCACTCCACCAGCTCCAAGTCAATCATCGGAATCCATCGGATTCCAAATCCCGGTTTCTACCTCATATTTCATATCTCTATTTCATTTACTTATTTCACATATTTCATTTATCACACCTAGAACCCATCATGGTAGCGAGTAGGTGTTATATCGGAGTCCATGGAATACTGGACTCCTCTAGATACAGAACATTCCAGCTCATGTCACTCTAGCCATACCTACACTATTCCAGGCCCCAACCCGTCGGACTCCATCTTAGTATATAAGCTGTACATCTAGTAGTACATACCTCAGTTTGAATATCAACTTGGTTTAGCCCAATAACTCTCATCCTCACTCTCTTTGGCCTTCAAGCCATAATCCATCTCTCTATGTCCGTGGACTCCGATAGCCATTGGACTTACCTTTGATCCTAGAGATCATAATCCTGTGGACTCCGTCCATAATCCTTCTTTGGGCTTCGACCCAAGGGTGACGTTGCTAATAGCTTTGCCAAGCCCCACACTCCGCAGATTCCATGGCGTGCATTCCTTTCACTTCATCCTATTGGCACGATCCTAACAGTATATTCAAACTCAAACCCTTGAGTCGAAATTTTAGGAATGTCTAACACTACCCTCGATCCCTCACAAAATCAATCATCATCAATGGCTCTGCCTGTAAACCGTCTCTCCATGTGTGACATTCCCACCTCTGCATCAAAAGAGGATCATACCCTCTTCGGCGAGGATTCAGCCTCCGCACAACATTCACGTAGGGAAACCTACACTCACAATGGCTTCACTGCCCGCCAATCTGATGTCAACACCACACCCAATGTGTTCTCCATGGACTCTGCTAGTACGAACAGATGGAGTGGTTATCGAAGCATCATCCTGGAAACCCCACACATGCAGCCTCTCTTTCCAGTCGAGGAAGAAGGTGACAATGGGGATCCCAGTGACAGCAACGGTGAACCTGACTCCCCTAGCAATCACAATCGCAACCTGTGCAATCCACGGTGCCCCGGTCCACCAGCTGGTCCACCAAATCCAGGTGGCCCTGGGGGTCCCAGGGGTCCAGGTGGTAATCCTCCTAATCCTCCCAATCCTGATCCCAACGATGAGAACCGCCTCATGATGGAATTCATGAACCTCCTCCGCGGCCAAGTCAACAACCCACCTCAGCAGATTGTCCATACCAAAGTCAAGGTACCAGACACCTTCAATGGAGCAGACCCGTGGAAACTCAAGGTGTTCATCGTCTCCCTGTAGTTGAACTTCAACGACAGGCCCAATGCATTCACCGCAGACACCGCCAAAGTCAACTACACCATTTCCTTCCTCTCCGGTGTCGCCCTTGACTGGTTCGAACCAGATATCCTCCACCTCAATCAAGCCAATCCTCCTGCTTGGGTGTACTCCTACGCGGCCTTCCTTTCGGAGCTCCATACCAATTTTGGTCCGTTTGATGCCATTGGAGATGCTGAAGATGAACTTGAAAATCTTCGGATGTGCGATGGAGACAGGATCATGAAGTACATAGTAAGATTCAATCAACATGCCACCATTATTGGTTACAGTGACAACTCCCTCCATCATGCCTTTTACCGCGGGCTTTGCTCACGGATCAAGGATGACATGGCTCACCACGGAAAACCTAACAACCTCCATGATATGCAGACCCTTGCCCAGGAGCTTGACATTTGTTACTGGACTAGGAAAGCTGAGGTCTCCAGGGAAAACCACGACCGGCCCTCCACCTCCTCCACCTTCAAACCTAAGGGTTCGGGTTCTAACTCGAGCTCTTCGAACAACTCCGTGGCCCCGAAATCCTACGGTTCCACTGCGGGTTCATCATCCACCTCTTCTACCTCCGGCTCCACAGGTACCTCCAAGAAGCCCTACGCTGACAAGCTAGGCAAAGATGGTAAGCTCACACCCGAAGAGAAGGAACATCGCCCCAAGAATGACCTCTGCATGTTCTGTGGCAACAAACACAAGACCAAGGACTGCAACAAGTAAAAATCCGCATGTGGACGTGCAGCTGAAGTCTCTGACCCTCCTCCCACCTCTGTCGATTTGGCTCCTTTGGAGTCAGAAAAATAGAGAGCAACCCTGGTTCCTCCGTGCAAGGACAGGGTTGCATTGACTGTCATTGCATTTCGGAGATCGTAACCCTCAACGCCACCGCTCTTTCCAACCATTCACTTACCATATCCCTATCCAGTGAAGTTGGCTCCGGATCGGAGCCCGATGGATCTCCTATCTCCACCATCCTACGTTTTCTTGCTCTAGTCGATTCTGGTTCCAGCCATGGCTTCATTGACTCAAAGTACGTTAACAACCACAATATTCCTACCAACTCCATTCCTCCTGTACAACTTCAGCTTCTCGATGGCTCCACCAGCTCTCACATCTCACAATCTGTTACTCTCTCCGTATGATTCCCGTCGGGAGATATCATTCCTATTGACTTCTACATCACACGTCTTGATTCATCTTGTAACCTGGTCCTGGGATACAACTGGCTCTCCCGCTACAATCCGTTGATTGACTGGGCAAAGCACAGTATCACTTTCCATTCAAAGCTATTTGGTGCATCTGTTCCAGACGTTTCCGCAGCCTCCGACACAACAGCACAAGCTCGCAAGGACCCTTCAGGTCCCATCCCATCCAAACCACCTCCGAGATCCCGATGGACTCCGCCAGTGTATGAGCCTATCTACTCATACCCATCCATCCCATCATTTTCCGCTTCGGTTGCCCCCAAAATATCTATCATTTCTGCGGCTGCTTTCATTCGAGCTTGCACAGAGGAGGGTGCACAACAGTTCACACTCCAACCTTCTATGCCAAGTGTGAGTGGCCAGGCTGCTTCTGCGGCTCCACCGGATTTATCTGATGTTCCACCGGAGTATCATGACTTTGCCGATGTGTTCAGTGACTCTCTCTCAGAGAAACTCCCCAAGCATTGTCCTTACGATCTCAAGATCAACCTTGAGGAAGGCTCTTCACCTCCACTCAGACCCATCTATTCCCTCTCCGAATCCGAACTCAAAGCCTCACGTGAGTTTATCGACGATAACATCCATAATGGTTTCATTTCTCCCACACGCTCTCCCCACAGAGCTCCGGTACTCTTCGTCAAGAAGAAAACTGGTGAACTCAGACTCTGTGTCGACTTCCGCAGCCTTAACAAAATCACTAAAAAGGACCGCTATCCACTTCCTCTCATATCCGACCTTCTTGACTCCGCACGTTCCGCACGCATATATACCAAACTTGACCTCCACCACGCCTACCATCTAGTCCATATTGCCAATGGAGATGAATGGAAAACCGCATTCCATACCCGCTATGGGTCTTTCGAATGGCACGTCATGCCATTTGGTCTTACCAATGCTCCCACAGCTTTCCAACGCTTTGTCAATGACATTTTCGCAGACATGCTCGATGTCTCTGTTGTCGTGTACTTCGACAATATCCTCATCTACTCCGACGATCCCACGGAACACCGAAAGAATGTACGTGAAGTCCTACACAGACTTCGAGCCAATGGGCTCTACTGCAAAGGGTCTAAATGTGAGTTCAATCGGGATTCTGTGGAATATCTAGGCTACATCCTCTCTCCTGAAGGCTTATGAATGGCTGAAGACAAAGTCAAAGCTATTGTTGACTGGCCAATCCCACGGAAGGTCAAAGATATCCAATCATTTCTTGGTTTCACTAATTTCTACTGCCGTTTCATCTATGAATACAGTGAGATCGTTCTACCCCTAACACGTCTTACACGCAAAGGTATTCTGTGGAAATTCAACGACAAATGCTTAGCAGCATTCAACAAATTGAAACAGGCTTTCACTCACGCTCCTATCCTTACCCATTGGATTCCCGACCATCAACTTGTTGTGGAAACTGATGCATCCGACTACGCTATTGCCGCTATCATCTCAATCTACCTTGATGATGGGGAAATTCACCCTATATCCTTCTTGTCCTGCAGTCTCCATGGAGCCGAACTCAACTATGATACCCATGATAAAGAGCTTCTCGCCATCTTTGAAGCCTTTAAATACTGGCATCATTACCTCAAAGGCTCCGCGGAATCCATCGACGTCATTACTGATCACAAAAACCTTGAGTACTTCTCTACTACCAAGGTCCTTACATGCCGACAAGTCTGCTGGTCCAAATTCCTTTCCCAATTCAAACTTGTTATCTGATTCGGTCCAGGAAAATTAGGTGGGAAACTGGACGCACTCACTAGACAATGAGACATCTACCCTAAAGAGGGGGATAGTCAATACGCTCAAGTCAACCCTCACAATTTCTGCCCTGTATTTACTCAAGAGCAACTCTCCGCTTCTCTCCACGCTACTTTTCTTGAAGGTCCCGTACTCCGCACTAGTGCAATCATGGATGTAGACCAATTGCATTCTGAGATCAAGCTTGCACAACCCGTGGATTCCACGGCAACTGAAGGCTTCCGCCTTGCTTCTTCCCCTTCCAATCCTTCCCAGTGGTCTGTAGACGAGTCAGGAATACTCCGCCTTGACAATCACATCTACGTCCCAGACTCCGCAGACCTCCGTCTTCGTGTCCTCCAAAACAATCATGACCACATCCTGGCAGGTCATTTCGGTCAAAACAGGACTCTCGAATTAGTCCGACGGAATTACACCTGGCCACAGATGCATGAATTTGTTCGCCACTACATCAAATCCTGTACTACCTGTGGTTGTAACAAAACACCTAGACACCACCCTTTCGGCTTACTCAAACCCTTGCCTGTACCAGAATGGCCATGGGATTCCATCTCCATGGACTTCATTGAACAGCTCCCGGAATCCAATGGATTCACCGCCATCCTTGTCGTTATCGACCGTGCAAGTAAACAAGCCATTTTCATTCCCACTCACGACACTGTCAATTCCTCGGAGCTAGCTCAGCTCTTCGTCACCCATGTCTTCTCCAAGCATGGCGTTCCCAACCACATCACTTCCGACTGCGGCTCCAAATTTGTCTCCCAATTCACTCGCGCCCTAGCCAAATCTCTCGATATGGAGCCTCACTTCACTTCTGGTTATCATCCGGAAGCCGACAGACAAACTGAATGTGCTAACCAAACCCTTGAACAATACATCTGTATCTATTGTTCATATCAACAAGACAATTGGGATACCTTACTACCCATTGCTGAATTTGTGTACAACAATGCTCTGAATGCCTCCACCAGAATCTCTCCATTCTTCACTAATAAGGGTTACCATCCTAACATCATGGTGTACCCTGAACGTGACATTGCCTCCACTCGGGCCCGCGACTTCATAGTCAACCTCGACGACCTTCACCAATTCCTTAGAGACGAAATCACTCACGCTCAGTCTCATTACAAATTCCAAGCGGACAAACGACGGTCCCCAGCTCCAGATTTCAAAGTAGGTGACAAGGTTTTCCTTAACTCCAAACACATCAGGACTACTCACCCTACTGCGAAATTCTCCAAGAAATTCCTTGGACCGTTCAATATCATTGCTCAGCCTGGATCCCATTCCTTCATGCTCAAACTTCCCGCAGACCTCTGTTCCATTCACCCTGTATTTCATGTCTCACAGTTGGAACCCATGGAAATCAATACCATTCCCAATCGCACCCAACCACCTCCACCTCCTGTGGAAGTTGACGGAGAAGAGCAATTCAAGATCGCACAGATTCTTGATTCCAAGCTCGACCATCGGTTCTGCTGTCCACTCCTCTACCGTGTCCAATGGTTGGGCTACGAAGGTACTGATGAAGAATTTGCCTGGATCCCCGCTACAGAGTTCTCCGCAGAAGATTACATTGAAAACTTCCCTCATCGTTACCCAGACAAACCAGGACCGTTATCCAAAGTCACCATTCGCAAGGTGTCAGTCAAGACCTCAACTAATTCTTCTTGATCATCCATTCCATCGGTTCCCATCGGAATCCGTCTCCCCAATTTCAAATTTGATTCTGGAAAACTATTGCAAATTCATTGTCTAATCGGGAATGGACTCCGTCAGACATATTTCTTGACTTCACACTTATTCACTCCAATTTCAAAAACATCCACAAAATCATTTACATTTTATGCCCCTCCGGGCGCATTCTACTGTCTATCTGCTATCTACAAATATCAAAAAAATATATACAAGGAGGCTAAATGTCCGCGGACCCGCCGGCCTCTCCACTGTCCACTACCTTCCCTTTTCCCTTCACCTTCTTCATCCACTCCGCCATCCCAGGCACTCCTTCCGCCATGGACTCCGGTACCATCTCTGGCCTAACCTCCTCACCATCCTCCAACTCCCCTTCGGAATCCTCCACTAAGAAGTCCTCTCCTCCCTTCAAATACTCCTTCCACAACCTCCACTCACTCCGGCGGCCTCCGAGGCGGTAGAACTCCACCCACATCTCCCTAAATTGCTTCCTCACCGCAATCAAATGCTCCAGTGCTCCTTCCCCATGGCTTCCATGCCAAAACTCGACGTTCGCCAGCTCAAATGGATCCTGACCGTTGAAATCTGTGGATGTGATGTGGGTGTGGAACACTTGGGCCATGTCTTGATCCAGTCTCAGTTGCATTGCCTGCTGGAGCACCTCGGGAGTAGCACCCTTCAAATCTCGCAACTCCTTCAAGGAAAGCTCCCAGTCCTCCGCGGATGGTGTTGGAACAAAATCTTGCGGATATTCCAAGGCACTTCCCTCCTTGAAGTTGTCCACCAAGTCGTTCACACAGCCTCCAACGGCCTCCAACTCCCTCTCAATATTCTCCATCCTTCCCTCCATTTCACCAAACCTTGCATGCAAATCCTGCAGCAAGTCCAGCACCTGTTCCATTGCCGTCAGCACCGTCTCATCTGTCCACATGCATTTCGCCTTGCGGATCCAGCACTGTTTGCAAGACTGCATGGTCGATGACATCATGCATCGGGATCCATTGGCCCGACACTGTCCACACTTGTCTAACAACAATAAAATCAGCCAAAACAATAAAAATCAAACTGACCACACACCTTTACTGTGGAACTCTCCACGTTCCTCTGCGGACTTATGTTTCCGCTTCTTTGAAGGCCCCTCCAATGGCCCCGCAGTCCCCTCATCCTCACTGTCTTCTATCATAGCCTTCGACAGCCGCTTTCTCTTCTTTGACGGGCCCGCGGCCCTGGTCGCCTTCGACTTCCCCTTCTCCTTCCGTTTTTTGCACCGTTCCTCACACGCCAATTCTTTCTCATCCGCATCCTCCATGGACTCCTCCCCATCGCCATCCTTGGCCTGTAAGGCCGCTGCCGCGGCTTCTGCAGCCTGCCTTGCCAGTACCGTCTGCTCCTGCAGCAAGCGTCTTGTTTGTGCGGCCTCCGTCTCAGCTGCCGCCAACCTTTTTTTCTCGGCCACCGCCTCTTCCTTCCTCTTCTCTGCTGCCCTCCTCGCTGCAGCAACCTTCCTCTCTTCTGCTACTCTCTGTGCCTCTTCCTCCCTCACCAACCGCTCTGTTTCTGCCCGCTTCTCTGCAGCCTCCTTCTCCTTCTTCAACTTCAACTCTTGAAGTTTCTTCGTCCTTTCGTGGGCCCTTTTCTGTGCAGCCTCCATGGCTGCTGCGGCCTTTTTGGCCTTCACTTTCTCCACTACCCACATCTCATGAGCTTCCACGGCGCTCCAATATGCCTCCTCCTTGTTCTCCCTATCAGCGTAGAACACCAATAGTTCGTCAATATCCAAGTCCTCTGGAGTCCTAGGTGCCTCATACGGCTCTGGTGTTGTCAACTGTTGGTACGTGTTGGTCATCATTGTCGTTTGCGAGGAAAGAAAAAGCAAGTAAATCCTACCACCGAGATGGTGGTGGTAACAAGTTAAGAGGTGAAAATCATGTGATATCACACTCACAAATTCCACGTGGCACCCCGGCCATCAGGATCTGCGCTCTTGAGGGCAAGAATGCTAAAGGGGGGATACTGTAACGATCATGCTGCGGACTCCACAGACCTCATCCAATCATCCACTCCACCAGCTCCAAGTCAATCATCGGAATCCATCGGATTCCAAATCCCGGTTTCTACCTCATATTTCATATCTCTATTTCATTTACTTATTTCACATATTTCATTTATCACACCTAGAACCCATCATGGTAGCGAGTAGGTGTTATATCGGAGTCCATGGAATACTCGACTCCTCTAGATACAGAACATTCCAGCTCATGTCACTCTAGCCATACCTACACTATTCCAGGCCCCAACCTGTCGGACTCCATCTTAGTATATAAGCTGTACATCTAGTAGTACATACCTCAGTTTGAATATCAACTTGGTTTAGCCCAATAACTCTCATCCTCACTCTCTTTGGCCTTCAAGCCATAATCCATCTCTCTATGTCCGTGGACTCCGATAGCCGTTGGACTTACCTTTGATCCTAGAGATCATAATCCCATGGACTCCGTCCATAATCCTTCTTTGGGCTTCGACCCAAGGGTGACGTTGCTAATAGCTTTGCCAAGCCCCACACTCCGCAGATTCCATGGCATGCATTCCTTTCACTTCATCCTATTGGCACAATCCTAACAAGTATCAATGATGGAGGGAGTCCAGAGTGCAATGAGAATGAGTCAGGGGGCTCTCAGAGTGATTACGACATGTCTGATGTAGTGTCTGATGGTGATGATTAAAATCTGATCTTGTTCCGTATTTGGTATATCTGATGTGACATGATGTGTCTCATTGACTCATATTGCACTGATCTTTCATTTTTTCACTGATAAGAGTGGATATGACCTTTCCCATGCCCAATGTGCATATATTTATGATGTACGTGCTATTTTATGCACAAAATATAATTTTAGTCAAGTCTGATAAATTTATTTAGGGCATCTATAGCAATTCCAAGGCTGTACCAATTTCGGTGTCTCATTGACCGGTACATGACTATAGTGACATTAATAGTACTAGGTAGCAATCACTCCTGTGGCTGTGCAGTAATTTCCGGGATGTAAACACTTTAAAGTAATATTGTCAGTGTTTAATTTAGAAACATGCACAAAAAAACACCTTTGTAAACACAGGTTGTCATTTAATTTGTGTTTTAGTTTGGTAATTCAATTTATATTCCGGACAAAAACACATACGTAATTACTGGGTGTGTTTTTATACATCATATATGGATAGAAACAAGTGAAAACATATGTGGTAATTATAAGGTGTGTTTTCATTTGGTAATTTCATTTTCCAACACAGATAAAAACACTTTCACACCCAAAATAACCATGAAAGTGTTTTTACCCTTTTTTGAAAATGAAATAACCAAATGAAAACACACCTTATAATTACCACATATGTTTTCACTTGGTGTTTCTATCCATATATGATGTATAAAAACACACCCAGTAATTACATATGTGTTTTTGTCCGGAATATAAATTGAATTACCAAATTAAAACACAAATTAAATGACAACCTGTGTTTACAAAGATGTTTTTTCATGCGTGTTTCTAAATCAAACACCGACAATATTACTTTAAAGTGTTTACATCTCTGAAATTACAGCACAGCCACAGGAGTGAATACGATGACAAGAGAGAAAAGATTATGTGATCGTGGCCATTTGATATACACTTGTTTGAAACCCCGCCGGGGATAGCCATTGTGGGAAAAATCGGGATTCCGGTGCGTGCACACCACGAGGTTTGTTCCGGAATGGGCGCGATCAGACAGTCGTTTTAGAGAGCAGGCGCGGACCAACGCGCAGGAGACCTGAGCTCATCACCATCAACGACAACTAGGGCAGGGACAGTGTCCCATAACCAGCTGGAGCCAGCATGGTGGAATATATAACGCAGCACGGTACGTTTATATCCTTGTGGCAGGGTACAACACGTCCATCAATACATTTTCATTTACGGTTTGGAACCGTGAATAATACATTATTCCGGTATGGACTGGTGGCTTCCTCCCTTCTTTCATTCTTACCCTCACCCCCGTGTCAATTCTCGTGTCACTTCTACATTCTGTGCAACTCCTGCCCAAAACTGTGCGGACGAGATGAGCACTGGGGACTTGCTATCTAACGATAATGACAAATCGCATGGTTCATTCGCATTGGCTGACGTATGTCCTTAGCTCTGTTCCTAGCCATCTAAACTCTGACGCATCGTTTTATCTCCAGCCTGACCCCAGATCATCGGGTTTGGAGCAAAGTTCAGAGGATTTATGCCTTCTGGAGAAGTTCGAATTGGACGTAGCGGAGCAACTGGGTATTTCTGCTGAGAATGTCGACTCAGCTACGGTCCTCATCGAGGCCAAGAGAAATACGCTGCCCAACGGAGTCTCACCTAGCGTGGTACATCTTCAGAGGCTTCATACCCTCCGCCTTCAGCATACTCGTGCTCAGCGGAATCTTCCAGTCGAAGTCAATGTGCATCCTTCACGGCCAGGGGTAAGTCACAACCACAGTTGTCATGCTCAATAGTATTAACAATTCGATTTAGGACCCACACTGTGTCGATGCCTCTAGATTCTGGGCCGTCCTCATTGGTATCAATGAGTATCCATCATATCCGCTCCGTGGTTGTGTACCAGATGTACAGTTGATAGAGAAGTTGTTGACTGAGGACCTCGGCATACCCAGCAATCGTATTCAGCTTCTTGTCGGATCAAAAGAGCACACATCCGTTGATGATCCTCTATGCCCCTCCCGCGCGCATATCATCGGTGTCCTTCTTAGTCTAATTACCAATCCTCAGATCGCGTACGACGACAATATTATCATCTACTACTCTGGACACGGCTCATACTATCCACCTCAAACGGAGGAAGATAGCGAGACTGACTACATCGAAACGCTCAGCCCCATTGATCGTGACACTGTAGGAGAGGACGACAAACATGTACCTGACATCAGTGACCGTGAATTGAACACTATCCTATCTCTAATCTGTCGAGCCAAAGGGCATCGAATTACCGTCATCCTTGATTGCTGTCATGCAGGTGGAGTCTGCCGAAGTCTACCGGAGCCAGAAGCGCGCACTTCTCCCACGATGAAGCGTGCAACGCTTCAGGATATGCTCGTTGCTGGGGAGAATGCCCTCATGCATTATCCTGGCTATCGGTCCATTTTAGCGAAGGAATGGCTCCCGGATACGACCTCGCACGTCGTCCTGGCAGCCTGTGAAGATTATCAGTTCGCAAAAGCAAAGAAAGTCAGACGGGAAGATGGCACAGCCGCGGGGTACATTGGAATTTTCACAGACTCCCTTGTGCGTGCCCTCCGCTCGGGTCACTGGACAAAAGAGACGACATACGTGGATCTCCTTGGATGTTTAGATACAACATCTTCTCAAACGCCAGTTGCCATTGGGAAACACAGAGGTGCGCGTCTCTGGTATCAGGATTGAAGTTACCATCGGCTGTGTGGTTGATCTCGTTGCTGTTATGGTAATAGGGTTAGGGATATTCATGCCTTCCGTTTTCCTGTTCGCTTTGAACATATTTTATGCATATAAACCCTGTGACGAACTGCCCACGGCGCATTTGTAATCCCAACTGTCCCTTCACTACGTACCAAGCAACTCGCCCGTGCTTCGCATAAGAAGTTCCAGCAGATCCGGGAGCTTACACGGCAAATCAGTAGCTTGAATTAAGCTCAAAGTAATTAGATTTATGACATTCTAATAAGTACAGAGTTAAGGAGTCGTCTTTGAAAGGCCCGAAAGTGAGAAGAGAAGCATGAATTGAACAAGAAATTAGACATTGTTAGGCTCGTAGCGGCGATGGTTCTTCATCTGGCAACTATTAATGCAGTGTGAATCAGGGAAAAGACGGTTAAGGCTGCTGCTGTCCATGGCCCTAGGGGTGACAGTCATCCGTTAATAACCTCCGTTGAGGTCGTCCTTGAAATACATGAGAATTTGAAGATCAAGTGAGTCGTAGGAACAGGACACAAAGCCGAACCCAGCATACACGGAATGGACTATAGACGAAAAGAAGTAGTGCGGTAGACCAGAAATAGTGAAGTCTTGCGTACGAAACGAAATACTCTATCACGTCCGTATAAACAGCAAATAGAGGATCCTCCTTTTTTCCAATCAGAGATATCGAAGTATGTACAGGTACGAACGAGGCCATCTTTCCCCAGAGGAAGATCAGAGGGAAGCGGCAAAAGTGCGTGGAGAATTCTGCTGAAAGCGCTTACAGTTACATGTATCGAACATGAAGAGTCCGAAAAAGTGACAACCTGATACTTCTCAAAGGCACTGGTGATGGAGAGCAAAAAGCATCTTAACCGGGTTAGACGAGAAGGTAAATGCAAAGAATACATGCGTAACGGTGGTGGGATGTGAGTCGGAGTATTGATTCCTAAGACAAGAAGCGCGTCGGCGGTTCGGATCGCCCCGGGAGGCGTTTGGCCGACAGCTTTTTTCGCGTTCAATTATTTCATCCTGGACGATCCCAAGGAATATTCGCTCTGCTCCTCGAACCTCCTCCAGCACTATATAGGATGCCAGAAATCCGGTCTGTTACTACTTGCCCTGATCTCTGAAGTCAAAAATGTCACCCTTACTGCTGCTCTCGCCTTTACTCCTGGATTCGTTGTTCCCGGCTTCTGGGGGTCGCCGGTAACGTCGTAGTCCTTACAGCAATTCAGACCGACGTTTTAGTCGAGTTTGAATCTTCTGAGTCAGGTATGAGTCTTCGATGATTTCTTCTCTTAACAAAGTTTGATTTTCTTTGGAAGCTTGACAGGAACACAATTCTCGACTGCTCCATCGCATCGAGTTTCTCAACTTGTAGGCAAATAAGTCCAACCTTTGTTTGTTTTATCTCTGTCAATATGAACATTAGACGCCAGATTCCAGGAAACTGTGGTAACCAGAGGCGATGCATTAACAAATAAAGATACATGGTACTGCGATTCCGTTCAACACCGACTTGGACCACTCGTATCGTCTACATAATTCACTGCGTTGATCCCTAAACCACGACTCGCGAAAGCGTTCCATAGGGTACACGCATTAGCCCCGTCGTGCTGGTTCTGATCAGCTTGTATCCATGCGTCTCGGACATCGAGGACTGCGCTCTCGTCATCAGCCAAGAAACACGGGAACGCCATTATCAACACGCACACGTGGGGTTACACGGCTGCAGAGAAAGCCTGTTGATGAAGAGATGTGGCCAGACGAGTTTACCTTCTGTCCATCGCCGTTGACGAGAACCCGTGCACGCCGAAGAGCGCAGCATAGACGTTGTGCAGCATGTTTTCCCATACTTCGATGATATCTACACGGGGGTTGTGGTCGGGGACGGTTCGACAAAGGTGGGGTTGAGGACTTCTTGTGGACCTCGTTGGGCTGTGGGATGGAGGAGTACCGGAGAGGGTTGGAAGACGATGCGCGACAATGAACCTACGCGGTTTGGTTGCTCGCTACCACACCTGAAGCGGATGAAGCGATGACTTTGTGGTTTACGGGGTTTTCTTCGCCTTCGGCGACGGCGTCTGTGGTTATTGGAACCGTGAACTTACAATGTGGCGTCGATTTTGTGTGAAGGAGTAGCAGTTTGGTCGTACGGTTGCTTCTGCCACAAAGTCTGTCACTGAAAGGATCTCTCCTGAGTGAGCGTCAACAAATGCTTCGTATCGCGCGTTGGTGTCATCTTTTTGTACTTGAACAACGTGTGCGTGGGCTACAGATCCGTTCGGCCGGGCTAGATATTCCATAGACGTAATGTCATTGTGCGTCCCTAGGAGAATGTCTTCTTCTTTGCGGATGAGAGAGCTATCGAGAGTGATACAGGGTGTGGAGGGCGCGATGATCGCTACGAGGAAGGTTAAACGTGAACTGAAAGCAATATGGTGGAGGCTCTCACATGTATCGACAAATAAGGAGGTAAATACGACTACTTTTCCATTCTTGAACGCAGCGTTGGCCACTGCGTTGGCGAGTGGAACACCATCTTACCAGAGTCCGAATTAGACGAAAGTAAGTTCAGAAATGATCGAAATATATGAATACGTCATGCTATGAACCGAAAACAGTCTATAAGATTTAATGTTGACTTTCGTAGAAGAAATAGGCATCACAAAGTACCTGGGTAGTAAGCTGGCATGGATTGGGCCGTAATGCAGCGCGTGTCGCCAAATTGGCGAATCAGCATATCGCGACGCGTAAGAGGATTCATTATTGTTCATGAGTCCTAGCTGCGCACCGAGAAGCCTCTAAATACTCGTAAATCCCTCTCTCAAACTCCAGGGAAGAAGCGAGAGAAAACACACTAAGCGAGTCCTCATTTTCAGTCCTCGAGACGACGCGACAGTTTGTGAGAACAGGAAATGCAGGTAACAGCTGCATCAACTTTCGATGAACATTATTGGAGAGGAGGATGTCGACAAGAATCTCCTCGAGTGACGAGAATAGGCGCTGGGGTTATCCAAAATCAGATGACATTACAGCAGCGAACGCTTGAGCACTCGCGAAAGCACGCACCATATGCATAAGGCCACGCATCCCGCGTCGCCGCACGTATCGACGAGACATAACCTTCTCAATTGAACAAGATGGGCGTCTGTGACGGGCCGCAAGGTCACCCCGATATGCATAGACTCACCATCAAGATCTACGAGCGAGTTTCTTACTTCCTGCAAGATCAGAAAAAGAGACGACGAACCCAGCCCACGGACCTCCAGATTCACAACAGTGACTGGCCCCAAAAGAAAGCGCACATTCGCATGACACCGCGAGATACGCAGATCCCGAATAGTGATGCCCATCATATCTGGATAAGTCCTGTGGCTTGGCATCGCACTGATCTACCTCCAACATCACGAGTAATTTCTTTGTATTCTCGAGAACCAAGCGCAGGAAGGTGCCTGATCCGCCACTCACGCGGATATGTGTTATATTGATCATCGATCGCAATACCGGGGACAATGATGTGGCACCGAGGTTGGAGAATGCATCCACGATTATAGAGAGGAAGCGTATAGCTGCTAGGTGCCCAGCATCGAAGGAAAAGATGTCAGGCGTGGACTTTTGGTCGGGACCGAGGCTCACGGTGACGTTTCTTCGAAGGAGGTCACGAGCTATGGCATGGAGGGTACGTTTCTGTGTGAGACAGAGCGCGCGGAGAATATCGGGATCAGCAACGTGCATGATTTATGAGAGCAGCTCGTGCGGGATGTCCAACAGTTGCATGGCGGTGCGGGTGGAAGGGGCAGCGACGAGACGTGGGGTCAAACAGCTGAGGAACTGACGAATGAGTAGATGCTTCGAAGCGCAGCAACCCTCGGCCCGTCCTAAGAACATGAATACGCCAGGAATAGAAGTGATGTCGTCAAATGAGTGATCGCCACCCATACAAGTGCCGCGCACATAATGAATGAATAGGCGCATACAACTCAAAATATACGCCTCTGAACCCATTCTTGTCCAGGAGCAGGCAGCACATCCGACAAGCGTGGGAGTGCAGAGATGCACCCTCGAACAAATCATCGTTCGGTAGTCCAGCTGGTAATAACAGCCTGAAATCTGAAAGACCAATGCGAGGGATTGTGCTGATCTAGGACACGGGCCGGTCGTCATCGATCTAAGTATCCCAGTTACTCCCTACGTATACAATCGACGTGGTGGTCCGAAACGAAAAAGAAGGATGACGTGGCTGTGCCCACACGGATCAATTAGCACTTATTGGCTCAGGTCCCCGACCTGCCTTACGTCGAACCCTCGTGACACGACTACGTCAGCACATTTCTGCGTACATCAAAATCAACCGTGTCGCTCTTCACAACGAAAGCGCGCAGACAGCGTTATCTCACTAATGAGTAGACGTACTACCCGGATATTGGATGAGACTGCCTAATACGTTCCGAGTCAGCTACACCCATAGGCAAAAAGTAGGCTGGAAGAGTTCAGCATCTAATCGGTATAACCGGGACTCGAACCACGGCTACCGGAACCCAGCAGATAGACTATGTCATTACAGCCACTCAACTATCCACCGAGTAAGTATATGGCTTCCAAGGGACAACTTAAGTATATCTCTCTGCTCCGACATCGCTGATATCTTCTTGCCAGAGTACTTCAAAACTCCCAGGCTTAGCTTGTCCGTTGAACATCCTTCCATTGTCACACAGCTGAATAAAGATCTGTTATTGCATCCATGGTCGTCTTACCTGCTTCCTCCGAGAAAGTACCTTATACATCGAATGACGGTCCCCGTATTACTAGTGCACAATCGTTTCTCCCAAGTCTGAGATATTAGTATGAAGTACATAGAGCAAGCGCTGAGAACGAAATGGTAGAACGCTCGATTCCCCATTCACGCGCATCTCCTCGCAAGAATGTTGTCTTTTTGCACAAGTACATACAGATTGAACCAGCCATTCTCTATCAGCTTGGAAGTTTTGACACCATCACCAAGCTCAAGTAGGGTGTGAACGCTTTCAACTAATTTTCATAGTCAACAGGCCACGTACACAGACATGCCATACTACTCACTTATAAACAACGGCATGCTCCAAAAACCCAAGAACACCATACTCAAAACGACAACTCCACCTCCAAAGTACAAATCACGCCTGGATCAATCTATTTTTCAATACTTTTGCGACTCAAGTAGGCTGATAAGATGAAATGGGTGTCCGGTCTACCTTCCATGCATTCCGCATGTTCGTAATCATGTATACTTAGAACGAGACACCTTCCTGTGGGCCGTAGTCCCTTCACGGGCTCTAACCCTAGCTGCAACAACACAAAACCTCGGGAGGGTCCGAAACAATCTCGTCATCACACGTGTACCAAATACAACGCGAGAGTTTGTAAGAATCGGAAAAGCAGCTGGGATACTACAATACAAAGAAAGGGTACCCAGGACATAATCTTTTTCGTGAACAGCCTGATCCGGTGTGAGGAGGACGAAATTGGCTCAGCACATGCCTGGAGCGCCAAACACCTTCAAAAGCACAATCGGTGAGTCACCCCCGCAGTCACTGTCTAAATATGCGTGCCAAGCACAGGACAGAGTATCAGCGATGGACCTGGAACCGCCAGAGAGTGTCGCAAGAACAAGCAGATGCTGGGGTTACGGTACGGTTGTGCATTTTAGGATCTTCCGTATGGTTTTAAACATATGACAGTGATCATCATATCCCCAGGAAATTGAATCAGTCCAAAGTCAAAGACAACAGACTTAGGTTCAAAGTCGAGGCGAGCTCTAAAGAACATGGTAAACTTCTACCTTGAACGTTTGCTTGCTATACCATCGCGGCTCCCATTAATATTTTCTGTGAGACCAATGAGTGGGGAGGGCGTTATCATCGGGGGTCCAAGTGAAAAAGTTGAGATGGAACTCTCATCTCTGTCGGTTCCACGCAGGTTCCTACGACCCTGCACCTCTGCTTACTCTTCGATTGAAGCGTTTCGTCATACTCCCGAGTCGTGTTGTCGCCCGCCGCCTGGAATGAACGATACGTTAACGTTGGGATACGTGTATCTGCGTCACTTGCCTGAGTGCCTGTTCCGGGAATAGGTTTAGGTCGGGAGCGCAAAGACGGGCGGGAATGTGAGCTCTGATGTTTTCAACAAAGGTATACGCGATGCCGGCTATATCGCGTGGATGGACTATCCCGCTGTTAACAAGGCCACCATAGTCATCCTCTCACACCCGTTTGTTTCGTGGTCAAAATCCAGCCCATGCCCGTCAGTGCACGAGTCAATGAACGAGTCAAGGTGCAGGAAAGCAGTTTCTGCTTCTTTGTGCAAACTTTGAGGGAAGGGTCAGATCGTTTCTGAAACATGCATTACGTCAATTTCTATTATAGTCAGAAGAACCGCCATGGTATCGTATTCTCGAGAACCAAGCAGTGGATGGATCAACGTGAACCGCTACTTGTATGGACGTCCTTTAAATAGATCATGTACGCGAATACCGGGGGAACAAACGAAGATTTAAAGTTGGAATATCCGCTAATGATTTAGTATAGACAGTGATCTGATACCGGATACGCGCATATTATTCAAGTAATGACGCTAGGATTTGGTAGGATATCGGAGGCAAGCATGAAGAGGAACAACTATGGCATCCTATCCCTCGACATTTTTTCCATGTAGTCGCAGTCGATCCTGTCAACAGTGGGGTCGGGGCACCTCTCGTGGGTGACCCGTCGGAGGACCCATTCAGAGACTAGAGAGAAAATAATCTGTATGATTCAATGTGAACTTTCGTCGAAGAAATGTGCATCAGGACGTACCTGGGCGGTGACCCGGCATGGATCAGACCGTAATGCAGCGCGGGTCGCCAAAGGGCGATTCAGGATATCGTGACCCGTGAGAGGATTCACGTTTGTTCCTGAGTCCTAGCTGCGGGCAGAGAAACCTATATCATCTAACCTGATCTACGGAGAAACAAGAGAAAACACATACTAAGCGAGTCCTCATTATGTCTCGAGAAGACGTGACAGTTTTTCAGAACAGGAAAGGCAGACAGCAACTGCATCAACTTTCGATGGATATCATTGGAGAGAGGGATATCGAGAATTAGCTCCTCGAGTGACGAAAATGGGCGCTGGGGTTATCCAAAATTAGATGACATTACAACAGCCAACGCTGAGGTACTCACCTCAAAAGCACACAACATATGCAAGAGGTCACGGCATCCCGCATCGCAGCACGTACCGACGAGACATAATCGTCTTAACTGACTAAGATGGGCGTCCGTGAGACGCCGCAAAGTCACCCCGATACGCATACACTCTCCATCAATACCTATGAGCGAGTTTGTAACTTCCCGCGAAATCAGATAAAGAGAGATGACGGACCCAGCCCACGGACCTCCAAATTCCTGACAGTGACGGGCCCCAAAAGAAAACGCACATTCGCATGACACCGCGAGATACGCAGATCCCGAATAGAGATGCCGGCCATATCCGAAAAGTCCTGTGGCTCCGCATCGCATTCATCCAACTCCAACGTCCCGAGCTCGCACCTCTTTGTATTCTCGAGAACCAAGCGGAGGAAGGTGCCTGATCCACCACTCACGCGTATGTGTGTTATATTGACCATAGAACCCAACACCGAGGACAATGATGTGGCACCGAGGTCGGAGAATCCGTCCACGATTATGGAGAGAGATCTTATAGCTGCTAGGTGCCCAGCATCGAAAGAAGAGATGTTAGGTGTGGACTTTTGGTCTGGACCGAGTCTGACGGTGACATTTCTTTGCAGAAGGTCAAGAGCGACAGTGTGGAGGGTACGTTTCTCGGTGAGACAGAGCGCGCGGAGAGTATCGGGATCGGCAAAGTGGATGATGTATGAGAGCAGCTCACGCGGGAGGTCTAGAAGGTGCATGGAGGCTTAGGTAGAAAGGGGCAGCGACGAGAGGTGGGCGCAAACAGCTGAGGAACTGAAGAATGATTGAACGCTTAGGAGCGCAGCAAGATGTACAACCCCTCAGCCCGTCCTAAGAACACGGATGCGCTATGAATAGTAGTGATGTCAAAAGAGTGATCGCCACAGATACAAGTGCCGCACACATAATGAATGAATGGCCGCATACAACTCAAAATAGACCTCTGAACCCATTCTCGTCGAGGAGGAATGGGCACATCCGACGAGCTCGGGAGCGCAGAGATGCACCTCCGACGAAATCATCATTCAACCGGTAGTCCAGCTGGTACTAAGAGCGTGAAATGTGAAAGGTCAAAGGGGTAGTGATGATGTCGGCGCGCCGTCATCGATCTAAGCATCCCGCTAACTCCCCAAGTCCCGCAACACGCGTCCCATCCAGTATCCGGTCACATTATTGCGAGACAGGCTCTCACTCCGTGAGCTCGTTCTTCGTAACAGCGTACATAATCGGCGTGGTGGTCCGAAAGGAAAAAGAAGAATTACGGAGCTGTGCACACGGATCAATTAGCACTTATTGGCTCGGTGCCGAGACCCGGCTTACATCGCACCCTCGTGACACGGGCTTCGTCACCACATTTCTGCCTACATCAAAATCAACCATCTCGTTCTTCACAACGAAAGGGCGCAGACAGCGTTACCTCACTGATGAGTAGACGTACTACCCGGATATTCCAAGAGACTGCCTAATACTTTCCGAGTCAGCTGCACCCGTAATAAACAATTAGACAACGTAGAAACAGTTCGACTCCAATCGGTACAACCGGGACTCGAACCACGGCTACCGGAACCCAGCGGATACACTGCGCCATGACAGCTACTCAACTACGGTCGTGGTATCAGGAACTAATAAGTAAGTACTTTGCACGGGGTGACTTTAGCGGCATTTCTGCCCACAGCGAGTCTGTTCCGACACTGATGGTTGTTGCCTCCTGAGTACCCCAGAAGTCCCATGCCCAGTATCGCCCTAGAACGTCCTTCCATTGTCTCACAGCTAAATAAACATTTATAATTTCATCTGCGATCGATGTACCTGGATACAAGTACCACAGCAGCATATTTACTTCATCTTTCCATCTTCCTCCAGAAAAGTACCTTATATATCGAATGACGGTCCCCGTATCACTAGTGCAAAATCGCTTATTCCGAGTCTGAGATACTGGTATGAAGTACACTGAACAGGTGCTGAGGACGAAATGTTATAACGATCAGGCAAGGATTGGATTCCCCACTCACGCGCATCACCAAGCTCAAATAGTATGCAGATGATTCTTCGAATAAACTCAAGTACAATAATCGGATTCATTGTCGCCTCTGGAATGAAACACGCTTTCAACAGTCATCAGGCTACATACAAGGAAGCACCGATCAAGTAACCTATTGAAAGGCTGCTCCTGTAGAGGCAGCCTCACTGGAATGACTTACGAGATCCAAGAGAACAGGAACGGGGTATATTGTGAAGACAAGCGTACAGGCGGTAAGTAGGAAAGCAGCGTGAAAGTGGGAGGGAAGGAAGAAGAGAGAAAGATAGTAAGGCTACCTACGTGTCGACGTATATATATATAATCTATATATATCTTGCTGGTCATGCCGAGCTGTCCGATCTGTTCCCGCGTGGGTCCTGCGGTGCTATATGCGTGCGTTCGGTGTCGTCGTTGTAAGCTATGCTTACACCTATGCGCCACAACATTCATGATCCAAAACGCTTAGGAATACCATACTCCAAATGAAGGCGATAACTCCACCTCAAAAATACAAACCACGCCTCCATCAATCCATTTTTCAAAACTTGCGCAACTCAAGTCAGCCGATAAGAAGAAATGAGTGTCAGATCCACCCTGCATGTTCTTAATCAGCATATACTTAGGACGAGAGACCTTCCCATGATCCTTTACACAGCCACCACCTTGGGACCAGATGACCATTTGGGACTTGCCATCTAGAGATCATGACAAATCACGTGGTTCATTTGCACTGGCTGGCGTATATCCTTAGCTCTGATCCTAGCCATCTAAACTCTGACACATCGTTTGATCTCCACCCTGATCCCAGATCATCGGGTTTGGAGCAAATTTCAGAGGATTTATGCCCTCTGGAGAAGTTCGAAAGCGACGTAGCGGAACAACTGGGTATTTCTGCTGAGAACGTCGACTCAGCTACGGTCCTCATCGAGGCGAAGAGAAATACGCCCCCCAATGGAGACTCACCTAGCGTTGTACATCTTCAAAGGCGTCATACTCTCCGCCTTCAGCATGCTCATGCTCAGCGGAATCTTCCAGTCGAAGTCAATATCGTCGTCCACGAAATCACGTACGGAAGTACCAACCGACGCACCAATGGTGGGACAGGGCGATGCTTACAAACGCAAGAATCTGGAGGAATGGAAGAAGGTACCCAAACCTCTCTTACCCCATCATTCTACTATCACAAACGTTTCCGATAGGCTGGCACACGAATCAATAAGCTCGATGCCAAGAAAAAGAAGGATTGCGTTTTGATGGACGCGGATTAATTATCTCGGTGCCACGACTGCCTTCCATGGAACCCTTGTAATCGTTAAGCCCGGTCACTTATTCGTCAGTGTCTACACAACAATACAAAATGCTGGGATTCTGTTCCTCCCCTGTTTCATTCTTACCATCACCCCCCGTCTCAATTCTTGTTTCACTTCTTAATTCTGCGCAACTCCTGTGTAAAACTGTGCGAACGAGATGAGCATTTCGGACTTGCCATCTAGCGATCATGACACAGCACGTGGTTCATTTGCACTGGCTGGCGTATGTCCTTAGCTCTGATCCTAGCCATCTAAACTCTGACACAGCGTTTGATCTCTAGCCTGATCCCAGATCATCAGGTTTGGAGCAAGGTTCAGAGGATTTATGCCTTCTGGAGAAGTTCGAATTGGACGTAGCGGAGCAACTGGGTATTTCTGCTGAGAACGTCGACTCAGCTACGGTCCTCATCGAGGCCAAGAGAAACACACTGCGCAACGGAGACTCACCTAGCGTCGTACATCTTCAGAGGCTTCATACTCTCCGCCTTCAGCATACTCGTGCTCAGCGGAATCTTCCAGGCAAAGTCAATGTGCGTCCTTCAGGGCCAGGGGTAAGTCGCAACCACAGTTCTGATGCTCAATAGTATTAAGAATTCGATTTAGGACGCACACCGTGTCGATGCCTCTAGATTCTGGGCCGTCCTCATTGGTATCAATGAGTATGCATCATATCCGCTCCGTGGTTGTGTACCAGACGTGCAGTTGATGGAGAAATTCTTGACCGAGGACCTCGGCGTGCCCAGCAATCGCATTCAGCTCCTTGTCGGATCCAAAGAGCACACATCCGTTGATGATCCTCTATGCCCCTCCCGCGTGCATATCGTCAATGCCCTTCTCAGTCTAATTACGAATTGTGAGATCACGTACGATGACAATATCATTATCTACTACTCTGGACATGGCTCTTACTATCCACCTCATCCGGAGGAAGATAGCGAGACTGACTACATCGAAACGCTCAGCCCCATTGATCGTGACACTCTGGGCGACGACGGGAACCATGTACCTGACATCGACCGGGAATTCAATACCATCCTATTCCTAATCTCTCGAGCCAAGGGGCATCGAATTACCGTCATCCTTGACTGCTGTCACGCCGGTGGAGTCTGCCGAAGCCTACCGGAGCCAGGAGCGCGCACTTCTCCCACGATGATGCGTGCAACGCTTCAGGATATGCTCGCTGCTGGAGATAATGTCCTGGTGCATTATCCTGGCTATCGGTCCATTTTAGCGAAGGACTGGCTACCGGATACGACCTCACACGTCGTCCTGGCAGCCTGTAAAGATTATCAGGTTGCAAAAGCGAAGAAAGTCAGACAGGAAGATGGCACGGTCGCTGGGTACATTGGAATTTTCACAGACTCCCTTGTGCGTGCCCTCCGGTCCGGCCACTGGAGAAAAGAGACGACATACGTGGATCTCCTTACATGTTTAGATACCACATCTTCTCAAACACCAGTCGCCGCTGGGAAACACAGAGGTGCGCGTCTCTGGTATCAGGATTAAAGGTCCCATCGGCTGTGTGGTTTATCTCGTTGTTGTTCTGGTAATAGGGTTAGGGATATTTATGCCTTCTGTTTTCCTTCTCGCCTTGATCATATTGTACGCATATATACCCTGTGACGGACTGCCTACGTACCATTTGTCATACCAATTTTGCCTTCACTACGTACCAAGCAACTCGCCTGTCTTTCGCATGAGAAGTTCCAGCAGATCCGGGAGTATAGGGAACAGTGTGCAGTGTTTCTTATAGATACGGAAGCGAACCACAAATCTATGCTACCAGCATCAGCATGGAACGCTAAGCGGAGACATAGAACGCTGTCCAGGGTATGGGTCACTCCTTCACTCTTGATTGGAGGCAGCACAACAGTCCATCGTCTAAATAAAACGATTCTGCCTGTCAGATAGTCGTAACTAAGGGGTCGCGTTTCTTTAAAATGGTTATAAGCAACGGAAATACGTACATTGAGTCTCCCTAGGCTTGGTACTCAATGATACCATTTGCTATACAGATGCTGTAAGGACGTGCGTGAGTCCTACAGATCCATGCTAAGACGAAGCTATGTATGGGAGCCGTTGCATGTCCCTTAGAGCATCCTTCTTTTATCCAATAAGAGATATCGAAGCCTGTACAGGTGCGAACGAGGCTACCTTTGCTAAGAGGAAGATCAGAGGGAAGCGGAAGAAATGCCACGGAATTTTGTTGAAAGCGCTTACAGTTGCCGTTAGTAGTATCAACAATGAAGAGTCCGAAAAAGCGTCTGCTTGATAATTCCCCAAGGCACTACTACCTCCGGCGATGAAGAGCAGAAAGCATCTTAACCGGGGTAGACGAGAACATAAATGCAAAGAATAGATGTATAAAGGCGGTGGGATATGAGTCGGAGTATTGATTCCGAAGACAAGAAGCGCCTCGGTGGTTCGGATCGACCCGGGAGGCGTTTGGCCGACAGCCTTTTTCGCATTCAATTATTTCATCCTGAATGATCCGAAGGAACATTCGCTCTGCTCGTCTAATCTCCTCCAGCGCTATCCAGGAAGCCAGAAATCCGCTCTGTTACTACTTGCCCTGATCTCTGAAGTCAAAAATGTCACCCTTACTGTTGCTCTCGCCTTTACTCGTGGATTGGTTCTTCCCGGCTTCTGGGAGTCACGGCCCGGGGAAGCGTCTTCGTCCTTACAGCAATTCCTCATCGTAAACTACTCACTGACCCTCCTCTATTGATAACATCCTTTAATCTCTCAGGGTCCAGGGCCGGGGATCTATGCTTCGTAGACAGACATGGTAATCACAAGCACCCTTCAGAGATACACACTGCCGAACAGCAATGATAATGCTCTTAAAAACAGAACAAGACAGCGCCTGATACAGGGCGTGAAATCATCATAGGACTCGGTTATCGAATCACAATCCGAAATGGAACTCGAAAAGGAAAGAACGGTAATAGCCATAAAACCAGTTCTGATTGTGTTCCAGTCGACGGGATCTGATCATCTTTTCATCTGGTTACTGGATCTCGATCGCCGGTCGATCTTGTTTCTACACACCAAGTCCCCACCCTTCAAGTTTTACAAATCCATTTTTGCACACACCGTCTAATTCTCGGTCAAGTCCTCCGCCTCCGTACAGCCAGCATATCAAACGTGGAGTGAACGAGACTACTTCGTTGCATCTCGGTGAGTTCCCTTTCTTGCAATTCTTCGCTCATCCATTTCTTTACCTTGTTCTACAGCAAATTCTGTTAGGTACACGGATCCAAGTGAAACAACAGTGTACGTCAACAATATTTACTCGGCAAGTTGAACCATCTCCAAATAACCGCTCGCTTAGCGGTTATCAAGCTACATCAGCGTCGTCAACTTGGTGCGCCTCAGTGTTTCTGTATTCGGTATGACTAAATTTTAGTTGAAGGAAAACTCTTTGAACAATATTCATGTTTTCTATCCTTGCTATCGTCTTCACCCTTTACCCACACGAAATGATGGAGCATCAGCTCATTCTCGGCGGCTTTATGTGGACGGAACTCACCCCATCAATCCAATGACTTCGGTATAGCACTCGTGAATACTCTGCTCTGCTGAATGGCGTATCAAATGACTTGGACAGTCTGAAATGGTGTAGGGAGAAAGGCGTGACCATTCAAAGAATACGTTTCAAAAAGCCTGCATATTGTACTATCGACGTGAATAGATCGGTGGGGAAATTTCCAGTTCTAGAAATCGGATTCCTTATTTTTATTCAGGGGACCGCTAGAGTTTACGGACATTCGATCGTCGAGTCGAATGAGCCGCGTTGCATGACGACGTGGGATGATTTCAGAGATAAGGCGTCTCTTCTCTTTAATTCCTTTCGTGTTTTTGAACGTAATATGCGACGGTCTCTGCAGCGATGCGTAGCCAATGGCTCAAATTACCACGTACGTCTGTTACATCCATTCAGTCAAACATATTTGATGATTTTGGCAGCGCATCGAAGCTCATATGGGAAACCATCCCCCCACTGGGATAATTGGCAGGAGATGTGTTCTACGACGCCCATGGACTATGAAGGGGATCATTTTGATCGGCCGGACAGCTGTGATGGGGTAGGTGCTTCGTACTCGACATTGAGTCTTTCATCCTGACTTAGACTTAGAGCATTTTTGGTGGTGTAACAGGTGTCTGGTTCCTCAAGGATAAAAGTTGCTGAGCCATGCATTATGTCTTTATTCCATTCAGTATCTTAGGTTCATCGACGTACCATCGCAATCACAAAGTCAGGTGTCATCATCTAGAAGCACCCTCCGAATTCAATGTGACGGTTTTGCAACAGATACCGTTCGTACCTTGATATCCTCAGGTTCGCGTACTCCAGAACAAGGGTTTTGCATGGTTTTTTTTTTTTTGCTTTAATGAGCTGGAGAAGCGCGAGCACGTGGTATTGTCACGTGTAGGCTTTAGGGTCGGGTTCATTAACATGTCCACGGACGTGTCGACCCGCGACCTATTTAAATTACTTCCACCATGAAACTCAAGGAGATCCACAGGACATCGACATTTACCTGGTCTCCGTCGTCTTCCCTTCCTCTTATAGCGACAGGGACAGTCGCTGGCGCCCTCGACGAGTCTTTCAGCAACGAGAGCCAGCTCGAAATTTGGGGCCCCGATTTTCTCGACCGGAATGAATTTGATCTAGGGATAGAGGGTCACTCAGGACCAAAAGGTGCTGTGAAGAATACAGCGAGGTGCGTCGCTTTGTTGCTATGCCGCTAGGTCACCGCCGATGATGCCAATATAGGTTCAACCGCTTGGCGTGGGGGTACGTCGACAGTAGTCGACCACAGGGCATCATTGCGGCTGGTATGGAGAACGGTGAGCTCGCGTTGTGGGATCCAGAGAAGATTCTTGCTGGTGCAAGGTGCGTTTCTTAATCATCGTCC
Organism: Armillaria novae-zelandiae; assembly: GCA_030435655.1. Classification (NCBI taxonomy): domain Eukaryota; kingdom Fungi; phylum Basidiomycota; class Agaricomycetes; order Agaricales; family Physalacriaceae; genus Armillaria; species Armillaria novae-zelandiae. The sequence continues at coordinate 41,616 of JAUEPR010000193.1, forward strand.
CTTTTCTCTTGCTGAACGCGTCGTACAGCTCTAGCGAGTCCCTCATCTTACGGAATAACAACCACACTGGGCCGGTCAGAGCCTTGGACTTCAATCCCTTGCACACCCACCTCTTCTCATCGGGTGCCGTTAACGGAGAGGTTCGTAGTCATCGGTCGGTGTAGCTGCTTTCAATCTGATCTTGGTGTAGGTCTGGATATGGGATCTAAAAGACCCTACAAAGCCGTATGCCCCGACATCTGGATCCAGGAGCACAAAACTAGACAAGATCACCTCTGTCGCATGGAATCAGCAAGTACCGTACGTTCTTGCTGGAGCGAGTACGACAGGCTATACTGTTGTCTGGGATCTCAGAGGGAAGCGCGAGGTCGTCGCTCTAGCGTACGGCGGTGGAGCCGGAACGCTTGCGGGCCAAGTCAGCGCGACCAACGGTCTCGCTGTTGGCGGTCGGAGTGGGATGAGCGCCATTGCCTGGCATCCAGATGACGTGCGACCTACAGTTTTGTCTTTGACGTCTTGCTCAATCTATTATTTAGGCTTCCAAACTTGTTACCGCGTCGGAAGACGATTCATTTCCCATGATCATGGTCTGGGACCTTCGTAACGCACGCGCCCCGGAAATGATTGCTACCGGCCACGACAAGGGTGTCCTGTCTCTTTCTTGGTGCAAGCAAGATGCTGATATGCTCTTGTCTTGCGGCAAGGATAACAGGGTGCTCTGTTGGAATCCCCAAACGTCTGAGATCATCGGCGAGCTCCCAAGCGTCTCAAAATCGGCCTTCGACGTCAAATGGTGTCCTCGCAACCCTGACCTCCTCGCTATTGCATGCTTCGACGGTACCGTTGGCATCCATTCTATCCAGTCATTCAATGAACCCGCAGTGGTCACAGCGGTACTCAGCCTTCAAACCGAGTTCCTCCCTCCCGGAACTCCCCCCAGTATCGTTGACTTAGTCAAGCGTGCAGAACTCGCGGAGCCAGGAGCCTGTCTTGAGATTGAACTGGATGACGAGACATCTGTATGGCTCGACGACAACTATGAAGTCGTTTCAAGTATACGGGTGGGAAAGTGAGTAATCTGTCTGATGCAAGAGCATTGCATCTGACCAATTCCTAGATTCGAGGTGTTTGACAACAAGGCAGTCATTCGAGTCGCCACGACTTTTATGCATGAAGCGATCACCCGCGTAGTTCAGAGCACGATCAGCTCTCGGGCTGATAGTGAGGAATATCAGCAGGGCGCAGCTCATGTCAGGCTACATGGTGGCGGCGGGGGCTATAAGGTCCCGGACTGGCAGCTTAGGCGTGTTTCACACGAAGAAAAGAAAACAGATGAAGAACGGGGTAAGGGGGAAAAAAGGAAGCCTACGGATGACGATGGCGATGACCTTGTCGTACCGCAACCTACAGTCGTCTTCGAAAGTGCTTTTGGGGAGGGCATCAAAAAGTTGCGGTTTGATTTGCTGCGACTTTGCCTGGGTATGGGATCTGTTGGAGCATGGGGCATTGGCTTCAAGATCCGTGGTAAGACGAGACTAACTGGGATACAAGTATTAATGTGCGTCTGCACTTGTAGCAAAGAGCTGCGAGACCAGTCAGACGAATTAGGGCAGGATGGAGAGATCTACGCCTCCAAAGGTGAACGAGGCAAATGGACGTTACTGGAAAAGGAAGATCCCGAGCATTTCAGTCGTTTCTGTCTTCTCCGTCCGATGAAGGAGGGGGGTACCGGTACTTCGAGTGCGAATTCAGTGAGGAGTGGACTGTAGGATTTTTCACGCTTGCTCTATGGAATAAACTGCTAACAATATCATGTCCAGATCAAAGAAGACGACAAGGACGAAAATGCAGACATCTCTATTCATATCATTGGATCTGACGAACCTCTCGTCATCAAGGCTAGGAAGCTCTGGGAAACCTTGATTCCTGCCTTTCAGTCGCATGTGGCGGATCAGAAGCAGGGGAACGCTATGCCTGAAGCGGACACTGGTCCAAGCATTCGGATAGGAGATGAAGTTTTTTGTGACCTCCATAGGAGGAAGAAGATGAAGGACAACTAAATTTGCCCCCGTAGCTCTCTCGATATCCTCCTTTTAGTAATACCGCCTTTTGTTCCCATGTATCATAACATGTAAGCATATATATATATATATAATTGCTCATGCTAGCTATTCTCTAATTCTCAACAGACTAGATGAAATGACCACCATGAAGAGAATCATAAATCGGAATCATTTTCTTTCGAAATCGAAATCGGATTCGTTTTGTCTTCTTTTAGAATACCCCACACGCAACAACTGAGGGATCTCATTGCACAATTGTTTTTGCTCTCTGGCTGACATTCCTAAACCGCGAACAACATATTTATGACGGAACGAAACAATCACAGTCCGGAGTATAGGCATTTTGGACTGTCGTGCCATGTATTCGCAAATATCGCATCCCGGACATGGCAAAACGGAAGAGCGTCAGAGTATTGATATGTTATCTCAATTGTCAGGTCAATATCTCTATGCAGGGTATCTGAGTCTGCAGAGCCAAGCCGACCCTTCATTAAGCGCAGATTAGTGAGAACTCACGAGCATAAAAAGACACTACCGTCGTGTATCGGTCAAACAGCAGTAACTGTTCGATTCCCAGTCACCGCATACACATCTTGCTTTCGCAAAGAAATTTCATTGTCGTCGAATCTTCTACCCATTGTCGAGCATCAGACTATAGTAAATATAACATTTCGCACCTAGAAAGAAGGTGCTGATGAGACCTAGGGAGATGGAGAATACAGCTTCCATTGAGTTTATGATACGATACCACGTAGCATGTAAAAAGCTGGAGATATTTCATCCTTCCGGAATGTGAGGGCTGTGGTGAAAGATGGACATCGCCCCCACCCCCCCAGAATGCGATTTGTTCATCTCGATATTCTCTTCGTGTCGCCATTCGCGTCCTTCCATGGGTCTGGCACACCCGGAACGGTCAACTGGGATGATGAGATGTACTGTAGAATCCATTGAGGGACGCGGATGCCGCTTCGGCTCCAGTAAATCAGGACATTGGGTGGCTGGTATGTATGAGAGAGATAGAACGACCCAGGCCGCGGAAACCGTAGCGCGTCCCCTAGTGCAGAAAAACAAGGGACGAAGCAGAAAAACCAGACGCATATACTGGGTACTGGGGGAGGGACGGTGCTGAATCACACAGTGCGATAACGATCGTACAAACGAGAGCATGAGCATTTCCCGGCCTCAGCAACACCCGGCTCGGTCCTTTTCCTGACCAAAATTCGTCATAACCCAAGGAACCAAAATGGAGGTACGCACAGGTAGGGTAACAGCAAACTGCGCTCTCGCATTGAAGCATTTCCTCATACACACGAATCGTGATCTTAGCCGCCGCCTGGATTGAACGACGCGGTAACATTGGGATAAGTATAAGCGCGTCACTCACCTGTCCGGAAATAGGTATAGACCGGGAGCGTAAAGACGGGCGGGAATGTGTGCCCTGCTGTGTTCCACAAAGGTATATACGATGCCGGATATAGCGCGTGGATGGACTGTTCAGGTCTTAGCATAGTCTTCTTCGCACGCTTCACGTTCCAAGGTGCGACCCCTACCCAGTCCGCACAGCCATGACAGGGCAGCGCAAGAGTGAAGTTGCAGAAGTGGCTTGCTTCGCAGTGCACAGCGTTAAAGGAAGGTTCAGTTCTTTTCAATCATGCATTACGCCAATTTCTATTATATAGTGATAAGAACCGCCATGGCATTCACGAGAACCAAGTGCTTAGGTGGATCAACTTGATCCGCCGCTTACACGGATGGCAATTCAAGCGGATCATGCACACGAATATTGGGGGAACAAACGGGATTTAAATTTGGAATATCTGCTAATGATTTAGTATAGATAGCGATACCGGATACACGCACATTATTCAAGTCAAAGCTGTCATGATGGGGCATGCATTAAAGAAGAGGAACATTTTAGCCATCGACACTTATTTCACATAGTCGCAGTCCATACAGTCAACAGTTGGGTCGAGCACCTCCCGTGGGTGGCCCGTTGCGAGGATCTAATTAGAGACTAAGGAAAAAATAATCTGCATGATTCAATGTTAACATTCGCAGAAGAAATGGGCATCACAAAGTACCTAGGCGGTAAACTGGCATGGATCTGACCGTGATGCAGCGCGTGTCGCTAAAGGGCGATTCAGGATATCACGACCCGTAAGAGGAATCACGTTTGTCCACGAGTCCTAGAGCTAGCTGCGGGCAGAGAAGCCTATAAATACTCGTAAATCCTTTTTCCAACTCCAGGGCCGAAACGAGAGAAAACACACCAAGCGAGTCCTCATTGTTTCTCGAGAAGACGTGACAGTTTCTCAGAACAGGAAAGGCAGACAGCAACTGCATCAACTTTCGATGAATATCATTGGAAAGAGGGATATCGAGAATTAGCTCCTCGAGTGACGAAAACAGGCGCAGCAAGACGTCCATCCCCTCGGCCCGTCCTAAGAACACGTATCTGCCTGGGATAGTAGTGATGTCATTAACAGAGTGATCGCCACATATACAAGTGCCGCACACATAATGAATGGGTGCATACAACTCAAAATACGCCTCCGCGCCCATTCTCGTCGAGGAGGAATGGGCACAATCTGACGAGTGTGGGAGTGCAGAGATACACCCCCACCCAAATCATCATTTGATCGGTAGTCCAGCTGGTACTAAGAGCGTGAAATCTGAAAGACCAATGCGAGGGGTTGTGTTGATCTCGGACACGGGCCACGGTCGTTATCGATCTAAGCATCTCAGTTACTCCCCAAGTCTCGCAACACACGCCCATCGAGTATCCCGTACCGTTATTGTGAGGCAGTGCTCTTACTCCGTGAGCTCCTTCTTCGTAACAGCGCATATAATCGACGTGGTGGTCGAACAAAGAAAGAAGAATGACGTGGCTGTGCAAACGGATCAATTAGTACTTATTGGCTCGGTTCCCAGACCTGCCTTACATTGAACCCTCGTGACACCAGCTTCGTACATCAAAATCACAACGAAAGGGCGCAGACAGCGTTAGCTCACTGATGAGTAGACGTACTAGCTGGATATTGGAAGAGACTGCCTACTAATTTCCGGGTCAGCTACACCCATAATAAAAAATTTTGGAAGAAAGAGTTCGGCGTCCAATCCGTATGACGGGGATTCGAACCACGGCTACCGGAAATCATGAGATTCACTATGCCATTACAGCCACTCAACTATGCACTGAATAAGTATCTAACTTGCAAGGGGTGACCTGAGCATATCTCTGCTGACAGCTCTGCTCCGACATCGCTCATATCTTCCTGCCAGAATACTGCAAAACTCCCAGGCGTAGCTTCTCCCTTGAATGTCCTTTCATCGTCTCACAGCTAAATAAAGATCTGTTATTGCATCTGCGGTCGCCGTACCTGAATACAAGAAACACAACAGCATATTTTCTTCACCTTTCCATTTTCCTCCGAGAAAATACCGTTTATGCCGAGTGACAGTCCACATGTCACTACTGTAAGATCGCTTATCCCAAGTTTGAGAATAATATGTACCCTGAATAGGCACTGAGGAGGAAACGGTATAATGCTCAAGCAGGGGTTCGATTCCCCACTCAGGTGCATCTCCTCGGAAGACTGTTGTATTTTTTTCACAAGTATATACTGATTCAACCAACTGTTTTTAACAGCTTGAATTTTGGAATCATCACCGAGCTCAAATAGGATGTCGATGCTTTCAACTTTAACTAAGCTTACAATGCCCGGATTGATTGCCGCCTTTAGAATGAAACAGAATTTCAACAGTCAGCAGGGAACGTCTAGAGACTCGCCGATCAAATAATCTATGTGCCACAGCATTCATGATCCAAAATGTTCACGAACACCATACTCTAAACGACAACTCCACCTCCAACGTTCAAACCGCGCCTCAATCGATCCATTTTTCAAGACTTTGGCAATTCAAGTGAGCTGATAAGAAGAAATGGATGTCAGTCCCGTATGTTCTTAATCATGCACTTAGAACAAGACACTTTCCTGTAGTCCCTTAACGAGCTCTATCCACGACAACATCAATCCTCAGGAGGGTCCCAAACGATCTGCTTATAAAATATATACCAAACACAACGCAAGAGTTTGTAAGAATTGGAAAAGCAGCTGCGATACTACAATACCAAGCAAGGGTTATTGGGACAGAATTTCATTCATGAACAGCCTGATCCACGATGAGGAAGGAAAAATTGGCTCAGCACATGCCTGATGCGTCAAACTCCTCCAAAATTACTATCAGTGAGTATCCAAAAGGCTCTCCCAATACTTACCGGTCAAATATGCATGTCAAGCAGAAGATTAAAGATATAGCATCAACATTGAACCTTGCACAGCCAGAGAAGCTTACAAGACGTCGATGTTATGCATATGCGTTTCAAGCTCTTCTGTACCGCTTTAGTAAACCTATGACAGCGATCATCACATCCCCAATAATGAGTCCAAAGTCAAAGTCCAGGGCAACAGACTCGGGTTCAGAGTCCAGCAGAACATGCTAAACTTCTGCCTTCAAAGTTTACATGTTATATAATCAAGGATGCCATTCTCTGAAACGGAAGACAGAGAGGGAGGTAATCATGATCGGGGTCGATGAAGTTTGGAGGACCAATAATGTGTTAGCTTAGGCAACTCGTGTGAAAACCAGACTTGGCTGAAAGTCAGTGGGGCTGCATTGCGTGCCCCTAAACACGCACAAACTGCAGGGAGGCTGGGTCAGTAAGCTTCACAGGATGGGAACGGTTGATTGTGAGCACAGCCATGTCCCCACGTTTCAGAGAACTCCGGCGTTCATACAGTCCCCGTTCTCCAACTTAGACTGAACCCATCATGTCGATCAACCGCACTATGTGTCAAACCCCACGATCCTTGCCAGCAACCAGTCGCAGAACACACGGATCCTCTACTCTCTTTCTCTCCTGTACAAAAAACATCACCTACTAAGGTGATGTATTCTCTGCGCTTATCCATGTTTACTTTTCTTCGATTTCGATTATTCTACCAAATGTGGCTTACGTCGAATGAGAAACGCTTCGTCAGTTTTAGGTACCGACGGACGAAAGGAGGGAGTGGAGTTCTCCCCGCTCCATCTGGGACTTTGAACACCAAAAGTGGGATCGGAGGATGGTCTCCGATATAATAATGCCGGAACTATATGCTCAACGTCTTAGGGTGGTCACACCGATACTTTCCACAGACACTTCAAACTTCAATCAATGCATGCTGAGGTATGTGCTATTCCGGTCTTAAATCTTCATCCTTCATACCTAATTCCTTCCTTTCACTGCCAGCTCATCGTAAATTACTGACTGACTCTCCTCTGTTGATAACAACCTTTAATCTCTCAGGGTCCAGGGACGGAGATGTATGCTTCGTAGATGGACATGGTAATCGGAAGCACCATTCAGAGATACCCACTGCCGAACAGCTGTGATACTGCGCTTGAAAAAGGAACAAGACAATGCCTCATACTGGGCATGAAATCATTATTGGACTCGATTATCCAACCAGAAAAAATGGAACTCGAAAAAGAAAGAACCATAATGGCCGTTAAACCAGTTCTGATCATATTCCAGTCGACACCATCTGATCATCTTTTCATCTGATTACAGGATCAGCTATAGATCTCATGCCACCGATGTACATGATGACCACCGTCCAATCCTGAGCTTGAAATCAACCGTAGCATTCTTTGTCTCATGCCCGACATCTAAGAGGGCTGCGCTTGAAGTGACTAGCATGTCATGAATAGCTCAAGTCGTGAGCACTACTGTTGTATTCCGGAAATTTCAAAGCTGTGATCTACACACCAAGTCCCCGCCCTTCAAGGTTTATACGTGCTTTTCTACGCACAACTTCTTCATTGCCTCACACAGGCCGTACCAAGCCAATTGTACACATCCCACTCCTACATAACCACAACAACGCAAAGCAGAAACACATTCCTCGCCTCTTTCAAACCATGGTCCCAAAACTGTGCAGAACTATCCAATTTACCGTCATCCGCTTCGTTCTACTTGCTACCGCCTTTCCAACCTCTCGCATTTATCAACGGGACGATGACCCTTCCTCCCCCCTTCATGATCCCGATGAAGCCCAAGACATTCAGAGCGTACAGGACTACATGAGTAAGTCTATCCGAGCCGACCTCGCTACACAAAACAAGCAGGATAGCGTGGTATTCACGGCAGAACCAGTGTGGCGCACGGTTGTTGTTGACACACAACGTATCGGTGATGACACGGACTCTGATTCAGCTGGAAGCAGTGTTTGGAGGGATGATTATCGCTGTCATATGTTTAAAACCGTACGGAAGAACATAAAATGAATAACTGTAGCGTAAACGCAGCATCTGCTTGTTCCCGCGACGCTCTCTGGGTTGCAGGTCCAGTGTTGGCGCTCTATCGTTTGCTTGGCATGCATACTTAAACAGTGACTGCGGGGAGAGCTTCTGGGTGAGTCACCGATTGTACTTTTGGATGCGCTTGGCGCATCAGGCATGTGCTGAGCCAATTTCGCCTTCCCCAGGCCAGAGCAGGCCCTTCACGAATAAAATTCGATCCTCATAACACACACTTTTTTTCTTATTGTAGGGAAAGAACTTCTTTTCCGATGCTTACAAACCTCTCGCATCAGATATTCTAGATTATATTTGGTGACACATCCATAGCTGTTATGTCGCGAGTGGTTAGGACTCTCCCGAGTATTATGTTACTTTGGATAGGGCTTGTTAAAGGCCTATGGGAAGGTATCCCGTTCTAAGTATACGTGATGAAGAACATGCAGGGTAGTTCTCCCACCCATTTCTTCTTATCAGCTTACTTGAGTTGCCAAACTCTTGAAAAATGGATTGATCGAGGGGTGGTTTGTACTTTGGAGGTGGAGTTGTGGTTTTGAGTATGATGTTATTGGCTTTTTTTGGATCATGAATGCTGTGGCGCATAGGTTTCTTGATCGGCGAGTCTCTGTAGGTGGCCTGATGACTGTTGAAAGCCTGTTTCATTCCATTGGCAACAATGAATCCGGTCATTGTACTTGAGCTTATTTGAACTTCAAAGCATCCGCATACTATTTGAGCTTGGTGACGGTGTCAAAATGCAAGTTGTTAGAGAAAGACCGGTTGAGTGAATATGTACTTGTGAAAAAAAGACAACATTCTTCCGAGGAGATGCGCGTGAGTGGGGAATCGGACCCTTGCCTGATCATTATACTGTTTCGTCCTCAGCGCCTGTTCGGTGTCCTTAATACTCCAGATCAGACTTGAGATAAGTGATTTTGCACTAGTAGTAGTATGAGGACGGTCACTTGATATATACGGTACTTTCTCGGAGGAAGAAGGAAAGGTGAAGTAAATATGCTATCGTGTTACTTGTATTCAGTTACGGCGATCGCAGATGCGATTACATATCTTTGCTTAGCTGTGAGGCAATGGAAGGACACTCTAGGGCGCATCGCACTTCTGGAGTCCTCAGTTAGCAAAAACCATGAGTATCCGAGCAGACTCTCTGTCGGCAGAAATGCCGCTCAAGCCATCCCTTGCAATTTACTCATTAGGTGCCCATTTGCCTGGGTGTAATGGCATAGTGGATTCACTGAGTTCCGGTAGCCGTGGTTCGAGTCCCGGTATACCGATTGGGTAACCAAGGCTTGGTATCATTGCTAATTTTTGATCATAGGTGAAGCTATGCAGTCTCTTCCAAGTTCTGGGTAGTACGTCTACCCACCAGTGAGCTAGCGCTGTCTGCCCCTGTCGTTGTGAAGAATGACGACGGTCTTTTTTTTGGTTGAGGCTATTACAGAGGCGGTCCAGCGCCATAGTCGCTTCCAATGTGCAGCCATAGATTTTGCCAGGCATTAAAATCAGGCATTTAGTTAGTATAAAATAACAGAAAATTTATTTGGATGTTACCACGAGGAAGTGCATTACGCACTCAATAGTGTGGGACTCAGAAATAGCAAGATTAGCCCGGGGACTCCTTCTCTTCAGCACCACCCCCTTACTTACCTCGTATTTCCCAGGCTGCTGACTCCATACCCGCTAAAACCCCGTCTGTTTCTGTCCAGTCTCTGGCGAGTCGGTGTTCGTTTTTAATTATACCGCATCAGGCAGTCTAATTCTAATGGTTTGCGTACTTTCACACGCCATCTATTACAAATTTGTGTCGACGAAAATGGAGTACCATCATTTTGAATAACTCGTTCGCAGCGCGCGTTCCAGATTATTTGGATAGACGTGGACATTATTATTCAGAAGAATCGTTCCTTGCTACAGTCTCTTATTCCATTACCGGACTTGAAGACCGGGACTGAGCAGGAGAGGATGTTGGCCATTGAAGGGGGTGGCCATCGGATTTGCCACGGTTGATTTCGAAGTACGCAAACAATTCCTGGAGAAGCTCGTGTCACAAGAGTTCGACGCAAGGGATGTCGTACTCCTGATCTGATAAGTAATTGATCCGTGTGCACAGCCACGTCTTCCTTCTTTTCTTGTCGGACCACCACGTTGATGATATACGCCCTTACGAGGAACGAACTAATGGAGTAAGCGCACTGCCTACCAATAACGGGACGGGATACTCGACGGGACGTGTATTGCGAGACTTGGGGAATAAGTGGGATGCTTAGATCAATGACGACCTGCCACTTCGGACATTCCAGTGCAACATGAGCACCACCCCCTGGTATCGATCTCGGATTTCACGCCTTTAGCACCGTTAAAACGACAAGTTTGTTGTGGGTTGCATCTCTGCACTCCCGTGCTTGTCGGACGTACCCAATCATTCTCAGGAGAGAACGGATTCAGAGGTGTATTTTTAGCTGTCTTGGTTTCTATGATCCAAATACAACACATTCGTGTGAGCAGCGGATTAGGCACATTCATCTGCTCGATTCTCGAGAATACAATGAGCCATAGGACTTTTCGGATATGGTGGGTACGTTTATTCGGGATTTGCGTCCAGAGTCCAGACAGGCCAATCAGGCGAGTCACACGCATATACTTATCTCAATGTTAACGTTCAAACAGGACTCGGGTGTATGAAGAAATGCTTCAATGCTTCAATGCGTTAGTCTGTTACCCTATCCATGCCTACCTCTATTTTGGTTCATTACGTGGTGGAAGGGCTATGACTGATCGGCGGGCCGTCGGGCCGTATTCAATTGTGTGATGGACCCTGACGATGGTATTGCCTATCATATCAACATCCACGCGGGTCTATCGGGCGGTCGCAACAGTGCCGGAGCCGAGATTAGATTTGCTAAGTCTTGTATGATTTTCCAATCGTACCTCTCGTACCAGCTTTTTACTTTCTTTAAAGGCCTACTAGGAACTAAGTCTGCTCAAGCCGGCATTGATAATTGAACATCTTCTACTTTGAACTCGAACATACAGGGATATTCCGTGGATCGGAATGCTTTTATTAAAGGAGGAGGATTTTCCATGGTTGCGACATCGGACGATGTCGCTCTATAGTCACAAGGATGATTTACTTCGCGCTTCGTCGTCAGAACAGCTAATGTCTAATGTCCCGGTATCTCCAGTGCCAATTTCGGGTCGTCATCACATGGTTCTCTGTTTGCTCCCCCCACCTACATATCTCCCTTGGCATGCCAAGATCGTGGACGGACCGGGTATGGCGAGTAATATAAGAACAGAAATATAAGAATAGATGGCCATCATGAGATAGATTGGGTTGCACAAACTCACCCGGGCCCAACTACCACCGACGAGTATGACTCATTGCCGTTTCATCCAGGTTTCAGTCTAAAAATGTCTCTACAGCACCTTGAGGACTATTATCATCTCTAGTGGGCTCGAAATATAGATAGTGGGATTCGGAAAGGCAGCGTGGTGGACTCAGGAGAAGCTATGTTTTATCGTACATTATAAGGAAGTGGGTCATCAGAGTCCAGTCACGGTGGGTACGAAACATAACCGAAGAAAGTTTAGTAGAAATGACTGCTTCCGGATCAAATTTTGTAAATATCGGTAAACCCTGCTTCTTCGTTGATTCGACATTGTCAATTCACGCTTTTGATCACCACGACTCCGAAAAGCACTCGCTGGGTTTCCTCACGCCAATCGGTCTGACTTCCAGCACAAATCAACTGCGTCAAAGCTGTGGAATGAAGGTTTAATGGTTGAGATGTCAATGAGCCCTTCGTGGGTGCAGGTGTGCGGCCGTGATCCGTTTTTATTTTCGTTCGGGATTAGTCCACATATGGATCCGGGCTGCGCACTGGATGACACTCTTTGAATACAAGATGTGACCACAGTGACTGCTCTTTCATTCTTACCATCACCACTAGTCGAGTTTCTTGTTTCCTTTCAAACTTCTGCGCAACCCCTACTGAAAACTCCGCCTGTGCAGACATGAGCAATCGGAACTTGCCGTCTAGGGACGGTGTCATATTACGTGGTTCCTCTGCACCTTCTAGCGTAGGTCTTCCCTCCTATCCTCGTCATCTTCGTCATCTAAACTCTGACCCATTGTTTTATCTCTAGCCTAGGCCAGACGCCAGTTCATCGGGTTCGGAGCCAAATTCAGAAAATTTAGGCCTTCTGGAGCAGTCCGAATTGGACGTAACAAAGCAACTGGGTATTCCTGCTGAGAACCTCGACTTAACTACAGTCCTCATCGAGGCCAAGAGAAATACGCTGCGCAACGGAGTCTCACCTAGCGTGGTAATCCTCCAGAAGGTTCATATTCTCCGCCTTCAACATATTCATGCTCAGCTCAAGCTTCCAGTGGAAGTCAATGTATGTCCTTCACGGCCAGGTGTAAGTCGCAACCACGGTTGTCATGCTCAATAGTATTAAGAAATGGATCTAGGACCCACACCGTGTCGACGCCTCCAGATTCTGGGCCGTCCTCATTGGTATCAATGAGTATCCATCAAATCCACTCCGTGGTTGTGTACCAGATGTACAGTTGATGGAGAAATTCTTGACCGAGGACCTCGGCATACCCAGTAATCGTATTCAGCTCCTTATCGGATCCAAAGAGCACACATCCATTGATGATCCCATATGCCCCACCCGCGCGCATATCGTCAGTGTCCTTCTCAGTCTAATTACCAACCCCGAGATCGCGTTCAACGACAATATCATCATCCACTACTCTGGACATGGCTCATACTATCCACCTCAAACGGAGGAAGGTTTCGAGACTGACTACATCGAAACACTCAGCCCCATTGATCGTGACACTCCAGACGAGGACGGCAAACATGTACCTGACATCAGCGACCGTGAATTCAATACCATCCTATTCCTAATCTCTCAAGCCAAGGGGCATCGAATCACCGTCATCCTTGATTGCTGTCATGCCGGTGGAGTCAGCCGAAGCCTACCGGAACCAGGAGTGCGCACTTCTCCCACGATGATGCGTGCAACGCTCCAGGATATGCTCGTTGCTGGGGAGAATGTCCTGAAGCATTATCCTGGTTATCACTCCATTTTAGCGAAGGACTGGCTCCCAGATATGACCACACATGTCGTCCTGGCAGCCTGTGAAGATTATCAGTATGCAAAAGCGAAGAAAGTGAGACGGCAGGATGGCACGGTCGTGGGGTACATTGGAATTTTCACAGACTCCCTTGTGCGTGCCCTCCGCTCCGGCCACTGGAGAAAAGAGACAACATACGTCGATCTCCTTAGATGTTTAGATAAAACATCTTCTCAAACACCGGTTGTGGCTGGGGAACACAAAGGAGCGCGCCTCTGGTATCAGGATTAAATGTATCATCGGCTGTGCGGTTTATTTCGTTTTTGTGTAAGCATGGCTTACAGTCGAGCGCACGAGCCTCCACTCATATAGTTCCGCAGGCCCCGATTGGACAGCTCGGGACGATCTCTGGTCACGCTCCGATATATATATATACGTAGTAGCTTTTTCCTTCTTCCCTTTTCTTTCCCACCCACGCCCATACCCCCACATACATACGCTTCATCTGTTTCCCCAATGTATACCCCGTTCCCGTTCGTTTGTGTTCCTTCGTGAGTCCTCTCAGTGATGCCGCCTCCGGACAACGGAGCAGTCTTTCAGACAGCGATCATCGTATCCCCACGGATAAGTTCAACGTCAGAGTCCAAGGCAACTGACCCGGGTTCAGAGTCGAGGCGGGTACCAAAGAACATGCTAAACATCTCCCTTCAAAGTTTACGTGTTATATAGTCCAGCTTTCCGTTCTCTGAAACCGAAGAGCGAGAAGGAGGTAATCATGATCGGGGGCCATGAAATTCCAAGGACCAGTCAGGCACAACAAATAAAGTTTACGGAAACTGAGGCAACTCGTGTAAAAAGTGGACATGGCTGAAAGTCAGTGGGGCTGCATCGCGTGACGTAAATAAACATAAGCTGAAGGAAGGCGTGTTGGTTGTGAGCACAGCCACATCCCCCACGTTTCAGAAAACTCCGGCGTTCATACAGTCCCGGTTCTCCAACTCGGACTGAACCCATCATGTCGATCAACCGCACCATGTGTCACATCATACCCCACGATGATTGCCAACAACTAGTCGCAGAACACGTGGATCCTCCACTCTCTTTATCTCCTGTACAAACTTGATATCATAAACGTGATGTCCTTTTCCCAGATATTCTTTGCACTTGACTATGTTCATTATTCTTCAATTTCTAAATTCGATTATTCTACCAAATGTGGCTTACGTCGAATGAGCAGCGCTTTGTCACCCTCGGTAGGAGGGAGTGGAGTTCTCCGAGTGTCCGGGACTTTGAACACAAGTGGCATCGGAGGCTGGTTTCCAATATAAGAATATCCGAAATGTATGTCAAATATCTTAGGCTGGTCCCACCGATACTTCCCAAAGACACTTCAATAAATGCATGCTGAGGTATGTACTATTGTGATTTTAGATCTTCATCCTTCATGCCTGATTCCTTCATTTCACCGCCGGCTCAACGTAAACTACTCACTGACCCTCTTCTGTTCATAACAACCTTTAACATCTCAGGGTCCAGCGACGGAGATCTATGTTTCGTAGACAGGCATGGTAATTGCAAGCACCATTCAGAGATACCCACTGCCGAACAGCAGTGATACTTCTCTTAGAAACAGAACAAGACAATGCCTCATACCAGGCATGAAATCATCATAGGACTCGGTTATCGAATCACAATCGGAAATGGAACTCGAAAAAGAAAGGACTTTAATAGCCTTAAAACCAGTTCTGATCGTATTTCCAGTCGACGCCATTTGATCATCTTTTCATCTGGTTGCAGGATCTCGATTGGTGGTGGATCTCATTTCTACACACGAAGTCCCCACGCTTCAAGGTTTATAAGTGCATTTTCGGACACACCCTCTTCAGTACCGCACGCAGGCCGTGCCAAGCCAATTGCGCTGTACGCATCCCACTCCAACATAACCACAATACCGCAAACCACATACGTAACCCTCGCCTCTGGTCCCAAAGCTGCGCACACTCATCCAATTCACCGCCATCCTCTTCGCTCTACACACTACTGCCTTTCCAACCTCTCGCATCTATTGACAGGATGATGACCCTTCCTCCCCCCTTCTGATCCCAACGAGGGCCAGGACATCTTGAGCCTCCAGGACTACATGAATAACTCAATTCAAGCCTACATCGCTACACAAAACAAGCAGGATATTGTGGTATTCAGAGCAGAACTAGCGTGGCGCGCGATTGTTGTTGACATACTGAGGTATCGGTGATGACAGGGACTCTGATTCACTCTGATGCCTGCACGCAACTCGACTGGTTCGGCTGGAGACGATGTTATGACAAAAAAAGTGGACCTGGATCATGCCAAGTACGAGTTTAGTTGTACTCTGGCACATCATTTCATTCTTCGTATTCCATGGCAATCATGTTTCGAACTATAGCTTGAATGTGAGATGTCGACACGAACTGGACTGAGATAGATAGTTACCCTTCACCAGGCTATAAGTACTACATTGTTGGCGCATGTTTTTCAAACATTTTCCATCCCGAACATACGATGAGATACAAAGTAATCATCTGCTCTACAGTCCTTTTTCTACTCGCCAATGTGAGTAGTTTGTTTTTGGACATTTTCAATTTCATAAATGAGAGTAGTATCGCGCCGTTGGTGCACTCCCATTACAACCTAGGCATAGGATTGGACATGAGAAATGTGCGCCTGAGGCATGTACAGGATGGGGAGGATAATCTTGAGTGTAGGCAACGTTAGCGCACAGAAGTATCTATGGAGATCAAATTGCCCGATTTGCTTGTGAAGGCGGAAAGGAAACATTGTACAGATACTTGTATTTGATGAGACATACATTCCCTCGGAGTGCTCCTATATTAGTATAATTGACCTAGAATTACACGTTCAGTATGAAAAGCATTACGGATCAATCTCTTTCATTTTTGATTTGAATCACGACCCCACATACTCTAAGACAAGAGTCATATGAAATCATTTGCTCGAGAACATTATGCACCTCTGTCTTTCAACCAAGAATGATGCGAGACATTTCACCTATGCGCAGAGTCCTCAGCCGGTCTGCATCCACAAAGTATGGCATCTGGAATACCGATACTTTCCTGAACACCTTCTCTGGCCCCGGAGTCATCTGACCGCAAACCCAGTACCTCGAATCCTCCGAATGGAGTCCTCTATTGCAGCTGCTGAGAATTGTATACCGCCCCTCCGCTATTGGGTATTGGTGTGTGGCGACAATCATGAATCTGTGGTCCGTCCCAATGACCCTATTTCTGACAATCAACTCCCCACGTCTGGATATTCCCTGCCTTCCTTCCCGGTCCAATTTTCGCACAAGGGCGGATTCAATGACATGTGCCTCATACGAGTGAGCATTGGTCTCCTGGTTCCAATTAACGGGGTCGTACAATAACTTTGGATCGTAAAACGGGAGTTGCCCACTCATGACCTGGTTCCACGACGGTCGCCATATTTCATTTCCGTTTCCAGGTTCGGGATATAGGAAAAGCATCGGCGCTTTGTAATCGTGGGGAATTACGTTCACCAACGTAGTCCAGGCATCCTCTTCCGACTGTGCCTCATAGTATGCGGGTATGATTACTGGGCGCAGAAGATACGCCAACCCTGCGATTTTGTCTATTGGTTTCGTCGACACTCGATCCCGCATGTGTGATAATATGGCGAATATGTCAGTCTGGTTGGATATACGCTTCGCGATTTTCCCCAGTGACAATAGCTGCTCGCGAAATTTGGCCGGCATCATTTCGTACACCATGGAGTTATCGATTGTAGTACCGCCGATGATGGGGTGCTTGTGAATTTCCTGTAAAGTCCAAGCACGTTTGAACCAACTCCTATCACTCTCCAGGTCTCGCCGCTCTGCCGTGAATGGGCGGCCCAACCCACAGAAGTAGTACACGACTCTCTCCGCCATCTCATAAACTCGTCCGATCGAGGGTACATCCACCGCCCACTCTGCTGAGCGTTTATCCTCTTCATCGCCGCCTGTTTGCCTCAGGCAGAGAACGTCCAACCACACATACTCCGCCCCCAATGCCAGCATTTCATTCCGGACGTCGTCCATGTCCGTATCTTTGGGGATCGGCACGGGCCACTGGTATCCATTGACTGGCGTTAGCACACAGTTGCGATCGTTCTCATCCAACCACGCGTGCGATATTGCCCATGGGTTTTGGCAAGCGACCCACCATGGTACCACCCGGTTACTATACAAATCCCACACTCGCCGTGGCGGCACAAGTCGGCTGACGATGATCTTATCCACAAGCGCTTCTTCCCGCATCTTTCGGTCCGATACTTCGTGTTTGCGTAGTTTCATTTTGATCAGGTCGTCGTGCCAAAGCGGTCGTAGATAAGCATATGCTGTGCCGAAGTCATAACGTTTTGCGATGTATGACTTCAGAAGGTATAATAAAGATGAGGTGAGAGAATGGTTGGTGTGTAGGACATCGTTGAGCTGTATCAGCAGACCATCAACACCGAGGTCAACGCAGGGGATATCAGCGAGGGAGGGTAGTATTATAGGCTTCCTCTGACGAAAGTAGTCTTCAAAGAGTGAGCGTTCAAGCTCTTTGTTAACCTCGGTGGTATTGATGTATTCGTAGATTTTGACCTGGGGTTCCCACCGAACGAGATCCTCATAATTATTCTGCTCTTGACTCCAGACCCTGGTCTGAAATAGATTAGTGTCCGCCTGCCTGGACACGATGTACCTGCTTACCTCATGAATACGATTTTCAATATGTTGCAATGCATTCTCGGAGCATTCTTTCTTAACACTGGGAAAAATACAGCCAAAATGACGACGGCGCCATTTTTTCGTCAACTGTTCATATGCTTCAACTGCGAGGAAATAATTCAAGTAAAATGATAACACCCACCTCTATAAATCTGTTCGAGCTTGCTTCACTACGCCGCCATCTTTCTACTAACTATTCGTATGGGTCAACTGCTCGTAAACATTTCGAATTGGGCTATAACACCCACTTCTTTAGTACATTTCCGGCGCGACTTTTTCTTTGGAATCATATAGTCACCATAGATTCGATATCTTGCACTCCTGAGCTATTCATAATCGTCTTGGAAGTTGGGAGGATTTAAAGCACCATTATATCACATACCTTCTTCTGCGTTACAGGGTGGTAGATATGGTCTGCTTTCGCCATGAGGTCGCAGGACGCTCCCTGGCACTATATATCAAAATTATAGTTCCGGTACGCACGGGAAATTTGTCATACCGCACAGCTTTTGCTCTTGGGCCCCTGGTCCGAATATCATATATCAGTGGTGGCAATACCTATATACTCACGATGGACTGCGCAGGACGGCGTGCCACACGATTCTGATGTCCCGGTCTCAATCCTATGCATGTGAGGCCTCAGGCCAATACCCAGTGTAGTAGTTGAAAAGTGAAGAGAGTCTTTTCAAGATACAGTGTTAGAAACGGAAAAGCGTTGAGATCCCGCGCACCTTGTGATTTCGTTCCATGACAGTATCTCTGAGTCGGCTACCGTCCCAAACCCTGTTACCTGAAATTGGGATATAATGATGACGGAAGTGAAGGGAAAGTCGTCATCTATGGTGATGAGTTCACGTACCCGGCTGAAGACTCATTTGATCGGATTTTCCGGAAGAAAAGGCGAGAAAACTCATCGCAGTTAGTACAGATGATGGTGCTGGTGTTGGTGTGGCACCGGGGCCAGGCTCAAATAAAGAATGGCCGGGACCACAGTCCTGACATGGCGGTGTGACTGTCGCCGCTGGCATACTATATAGGCCCTACATCCTAATAAGGAAAGCCGTTTGGGAATCGGTCGGAATCCTGTTCTTTCCAACACCTCATCGCCCAACCAACACTATTCCATGGAGTGCTTTCCAGATCACCTCTCGCGGGCTTACACGGGAGAAAGGAAGATATCGGTACAGATGCTCCCATGAAGGAGAGAAACGTAGAGATTCGAGAGCTAATCCGGCATGGTACGTCTTACTCTGTACCAGTTGTTGAGGGCCATCACATTTGTGTTGCATTATCCGAGTCCTATGGTCTTAATTTTTATCACATCTAAGTTGCAGTATATACAAGATATTGGAATTTAATCATATGGTATGGTGTTATATATATCATGTTGTAGGTGTATGTCTGTATAACTGTGTTTACATTTGAATGGTGTATATGTACAATTCAGGTATTTGATCATTAGGTCCATCAGCTAAATCAATTTCATGGATATTTCCTTCATACTTTGCATTACGTTCCAGGGTCAATCCATCATGAAACCATGCATTATGTTTGTTATCTATATACCATGCAGTGAAATGAGTGTGTCCAAAATATATTATGCCTTGTAAATTATATCTCAATTTTTGACTGTGTATCTGAAGTTCAATATGGGGGTCTGCAGGTGTATTACTGGATGATACTAACACTGCTTAGCAATGGTGGGGCAGATTCAAATAAGTCTTTTTTGTAAACAGGTGCATAACAATATGTACATCTCTGTTTTAGTGTCTTGTTGGAGCTGACATCCAGGTACTCTTGAATAGTTTGCTGCTTTGATGTGTTGCCATTGTGAGAAGGTATGATAGAACAATTGAATGATTCAATTACACTAATATTGTGCAGATTAGAACATTCTACTATTAATTTGTTGAATACATGTTAGACCCGAACCTCACATAATCCAAACAAGTGTAAACTTAGAGTCATATACCGGTGACACACTCTCAAAGCATTTACCAGTGAAATTTTGCGAAATGTATCAATATATACATTTTACAACATCCTGACATTGAGATAACAAAGAATATGAATAGAGCACAGTGTAATACACACAGAATGCAGTGATATCCATATCGTGCATGATACAATACACGTGTGTGTCAGTCTTGAGTGACGATTGGTAAAATGCATGCTCCAACTTAGAATGATATGGGATACGGTCACACTAAGTACAAGAGCTCAGCATTTGATACTGAATGCACTAGAAACAGACTGCATACACACTCTAAAGCATTAATGAAAAACATACCTGATACTGGGAAAACTATGTGACACACTGATCTATGATGCACAGGGCAGAGATCGATCAAAGAGTCGCGCGCATGAATGGAATGATGTCTAAGAATAGCTAAGTCCAAGGGAACCCGATTTGGCCATAGAGCACAGTGCCCAGGCTTACCATGGGTAATCCCCACCAACCAGAGAAAACTAGAAACTCAAGAATAAATGATGATACAGCCTATATGACTGGCTGTTACGCAAGTTGGCAAAGGTTCAAACCCTTTGGCTTGTTAGATGGGGTTCTCTGTGTTTATTAGTATTCTCTGGATTGCATAGGTTCAAATCCTGTGGGTCTACGATCGGTTAGGAAACTCGAGCATGTAGGTTAGAATCCTGTGGTTCTTGTGGATTGTTTAATAGGAATTGGTTTCTGCTTTGAGCGCAGTTGTTTAAGTGGTGTTTAGGGTGTTATTGATAGTGTGCAGTGGTTATTAGAGTCCTGTGTGATTCCTAGAAAGTTGTAGAGACATTTAATGAAGTTGTGTGTTTGTTATACACCCTTGCCTTGAGGCCCGGTGACAGAAGTCGCACCTCTTGTTCTGAGAAAAGCCTTTGGACTTAGAGAAGTCTGGATATTATACGAGAGCTATTGCTCCATGTATCTTAGAAATATTGAGAAGTGAGTTGTTTTGGTTCGCTACTTTCATCACATTAGAATATCCCCATGAACTTGAGTGTGTTTGTGTGTGTAGTGTTGGGTGTGGGTGTGATCAGTGTCTTCAATGCTGTTGCATTTCTAGCTCTGTGCACACAGACACCTCTTCATCTGGAGCCCACCACAAGGGGGGGGAAGTAGTTTTCAAACCCTGAGACGATTGGATTCAAGAGAATCTAGCTGCACATGAGCGAAACAATTATATATTATCTTTGATTTCCTCCTCCAAAAGCAAATCTGCTAGACAAGTATCATCTTGATTATTGTTTAGTGAAAACAGGTAGAAATACCCTAGAGAGCATTGCATATTTGAGTCAGAATAGCTGGACATATTCCACCTCAAGAGCCTAAGACTAGGTTGGAGAAAGAAGCGAGTGGTGTTAGAGTACCGCCTGCTTACCTGCTTGATCCTGAGAAACAACATTGGGATAGAATCGACACAAACCAAGAGGTTCAACAGCAGAGGAGCACATCAATATCTGTGTCCCCTCCACCAGTCGATCCCAACTTTAGTCTCTTTTGAGTTTGGGTATCTCCCAGTGAAACTATCCCCACAGAGCATGGAACTAGCTCTGTTTCGAACTCGCAACCTATTGTAAACCAACCACTGGGTCAGTCAAACCCTGGTAATCAGAATATTGTAACAATGGCCACTTCTATGCCAGGCCTGAATGAGAAGGCTGCACCAAGATTTGAGAGCTCCTCTGATCCTGAGGAACTTGAGAGATTCTTCATGTGCCTTGAAGACCTCTTCACCAAGTGTGTAATCATGGATGAAGATGAGAAGAAGAAAGCTGCGGTGTTGTATACTGATATCCGGACTGAGCCACAGTGGAAGGTGCTCCCCAAGTATAAGACTGGAGAGAAGTATGAGGACTTCAAATCTGAAGTAATGGATTGTTATGATGGCGCATGCAATGGTGACTGCAATGCTGTCTTGGAGTTGAAGAGATTGGTCCGCAGATATGATATAGCGCAGATCTCTGACAAGAGTGAGTACATGGTGTTCAGGAGGGAATTCCAAGTCCTGGCAGCTTCACTCGCATCAGTGCAATCGAACAGGGAACTTGTGGATGCTTTCTTGGCACCTATGTCAGATGAGTTGTACAGATCAATCAAGTTGCAGCTGGAGCATCTCCCATTACCTGCAGGTTTATCAAAAAGGGAGCTCACAAACCCATATACCTTGAACGAGGTTGTGCAAGCTGGTTTGAACATGCTACAAGGAGTGTTCTTGTCTATGGACAGAAAATGAGATGAAGTGTGAGGTATTCCTGCGAGCTCCACAAGAGAGCAACACAGGTCTACAACAACTGTGTGCAATGCAACTGTGGACAAAGATCACATGGTAAAGCAAGAAGAGATCGGGAGCGTGATGGCAGTCATGAAGGAATTCATCAAGCAGCAGACCTCTGCAAGTGACAAACGACTTGCGAGTATAGAGAAATTGATGCTGGAAAATCAGAAGAGCATTCTGACATTCTTGCAACAGCAATCGAACAGAGCTCCAGGTCCCTCATATGATCCTGGTCCGAGATTGATGGGGTATGGGCATATGCTGACACGCTCGCAACGTGTCTACACATGTAATTTTGCGAAATGTATCAATAC